>OU964976.1:6040114-6147614 GCA_918808275.2 Dolichovespula sylvestris
TCGGGTTTGATGTCCCTGAATATGTCACCGTTCCATCTAAGTCCTCAGGGCAGTCCCCAAAGTGCGGCGAGCGCTGGCCAACCGCAACAGCAACAGCAACAACAGCAACAACCCCAGCCCCAGGCCCAATATAGTTCTTCGCCGTATGGAAATTGCGCCCAGAGTCCATCCTCCGCGATGTGCCACCACCACCACCACCACCACCACCAACAACAACAACAACATCAGCAACAACAGCAGCAACAGCAAGCGCAGTCCCATTCTCAATCGCAATCGCAACAATTACAATCGAGCCACAATCAGGCCCAATCTCAAGGTGGTGGCATCTCGGGATTCGAATCGGCCTTCTTCTATGCGACCGCCCTCGAGGAGCGGTGTCCGATGTGCGGCGACAAGATGTCGGGCTATCAGTATGATCTTCTCACTTGCGAATCCTGCAAAGGTTTTTTTAAACGCAATAATTCACCGTGCAGTAGCAAGAAAGTTTACACCTGTCTGTTCTCGCCGACAGGGGGTGGAGGAGGAGGAGGGGGCGGTGGTGGTGGGAACGGGAACGGGAGTGGCGGTAGCGGGGGTGGCGGCGGTGGCGCGATCGGGGTCGGGGTCGGGGTCGGTAACGGTGGTGGCGGTGGCGGCGGAGGCGGCGGTGGCGGCGGCGGCGGCGGCGGCGGTAGTGGCGGCACGTCGTCCGCCCTTGAGAGCGGGCCTTGCGGCAACAAGAAGGTATACACGTGTCTATTCTCGCCAACAGGGGCTGGAAGTAGCAACGGAGCTGGACCTGGCGGCAACGGCAATACCAATGGCAGCAATAACAGTAACGCTAACAGCAGCAGCAACAACAACAACAACAACAACAACAACAACAGCAACAACAACAACAGCGCGCCGAGTGGCGGAAACTCGTCTATCCTCGAAGGTAGTGCTGCCAGTAGTGCCGGTGGAGGTTACAGCGCCAGTACCGCCAGTTCCGCTGGCAATGCCGGCGGAGGCAACGGTCCCGGTAATACCGGGCCAGGTCCCACCGTTAGCAACGCGACGACTGGGACCTCGGCGTCTAGCGGCAACGTTGCCGTACACGCCGGTACCCTCTGTTATCCTAGCTTGGGCCAGGTCGGGGTTGGTATCGTGACTGGCTCGTTACCGTGCCCCTCCGATTTCCCTGACACCAAGGACATCGTTATCGAGGAACTCTGTCCTGTCTGTGGCGACAAGGTTTCAGGATATCACTACGGATTACTCACCTGTGAATCCTGCAAGGGTTTCTTCAAGCGCACCGTCCAAAACAAGAAAGTCTATACGTGCGTAGCCGAAAGATCCTGTCACATCGACAAGACGCAGAGGAAGCGGTGTCCCTACTGTCGCTTCCAAAAGTGTATCGAGGTCGGCATGAAGCTTGAGGGTGAGTTTCGATTTTAGGCCGTTCTTCTATATTTCATCCGAGAGAGAAAGTTCGTTCCTTTTTTTCTTTCTTTTTTTTTTTTTTATTATTTTCATTTTTTTTATCTTCTTCAACCAACGCGCGCTCACTTCTTCTTCCTTCGCCGATGTCAAATCAATCATTTTTCTTCTCTATATTCGTGCGTTGTGGATTTGAGTCGAGTTTCAACGAACTTTCTCTTTTTCTTTAAATCTTGCTTACTTCGTTCGCGTTGCACATAAATATGAGGGCCTCTAGATTAGGGTCGGACTAATGAGAGCGATCGGCCAAGCTTTGTCGCGATGCTGTAACGAGAAGTAAACGTAACGTCGTATATTACGAAAAAAAATGCGGAGGAAGAAGGGGGCAACGTAGCAAATGTGGGTGGTTGTAGTTTCGAATGATGGCGCGAAAAGTGTTGCACAATTATAACGGATAAAAAAAAGTATGCTCCGCTCGGATCAGACAAATGTCGTTCTTTTCTTTCCTCTTTTTTCTCGCTCTGTTCTTCTCTTCTCTCTCTCTCTCTCTCTCTCTCTCTCTCTCTCTCTCTCTCTCTCTCTCTCTCTCTCTCTTTTTGTTTTTTTTTTGAATGCAAGCGCGATATATATGCGGATGTCGAAATGATCCTTTCCGTTAAAACATCTGACGAGCGACGAATGTCTCTGACATCAGTTTCGAGGATGCATAAGTTTGTATCAAATGTGTTAGACGAAATAGTACCGTGGTGTGGGATTTTCTCTAGAGATTTCAAGTACTCCCGTTGCGCCCAGTGCGGACGCGCAGAGCGATACTCAAAGAACATTTTCGCGGGAACGCGCGCGGCTGGGAGAACTCGTCTACTCTCGGTTATTTTCGGTTCCTCTCGAGATACTTCGATCATTTTCGTATACATTCGTTGCGCGCTTACACGCGAGACACCATACCAACGCGCTCCGTTCGAACTTAACCTTATTACGGGCAATAAATGTGGACAACGGAGTCTCTTCTTTTTTTACCATCAACGCTCTGTTTTCTCTTCCAAAAGCAATCGTGGAATAACCATTCTCACTTTCATTTGTTATTTCCACATCGCGATCGTGGCACGAGTTATTTCAACGAATAATAAACCGTGTACTTTTGTCGACTCGCTAGATAAAAATCCATTCTTTGTTGTTCCATGTGTTTTATATATATAAAAAAAAAGAAGAAGAAGAAGAAAACAATTCTCACACGGACGGAATCTTTCCATTCGCGTTGCTCGTCGAAATGGTAGGAAGGTGGTCCCTTCGATTGATCAGTGATCTAAGGAAATCGACAAAAATCTAATCTAATGTGCCGTTAAGTTGCCTTCGCGCAAAAAGTTAGTCCGGCTCGTGCGGCGCGGCCGATGCGATTGAAATATAACTAGGTCTAGGCCCCGAAGGCCCGGCGATTAAGCGAATCTCGAAAGAGTTGCTGTCGTAATTGCCGCCTCAGCGCGCCGCGTTTTCCACGGCGCGCGTTCTTACCAATGGAAACGGCATTGCCTAACGCGGAAAGTTTCCAGAATGCTTGCGAGCGTTTACGAAAGGAAGCAGTTTCTTATTTTTCTAGGCTACTCGGAATTACGAAGGAAAAATTTAATTTAGGTCGACCGTAACGTTGTGTTGTGCGTAACAACATTTTATTTCAATAATATAATGTATAATGGCGCACGCACGTGCTTCTCGCTCGCCTTACTCTAACCATCGAATAGGAAATGAATCTTTAATGTCTTTCCGCAAGAGCGAGCTTGTAAAATTAGATTGTCACGTGACAAAAACGAGTGAATCGTTCACGTAACTCGTCCTTTAACTTCGATTTTTCTTTCATTCCTCTTTCTTCCTTCCTTCCTTCCTTCCTTCCTTCCTTCCTTCCTTCCTTCCTTCCTTTTCCTTTCTTTCTTCTCTCGTCTCTGAGAAAGCTTTGAGAATCGCGTTTTATCGTTTAGACAAATAACAAATATTGGTAGGACACGATAACGCAACGACAATTTATCGATCTTAACGATTTCTTAAACTCACATATCGACGGTTTTCTAAATAAATCGACGATAATCATTGTTATCTTAAGTAGAATGTCGGCGGTGTTCGTTAAAATCCGGTTTGCATGTACGCGCGCTCTTCGCGCGTATGTAAATTTTAATCTAAAGAGGATCTTACTTTAAAGCAATTTTATCTAGGTTAGGTAGAGGTAGTTGGGTACGCGAGAATCCTGACGTAATTTAAATTTCATCGAAGTGGTACGTTGACTAAAAACGTTCGTTCGCTTTCCCGTTTTCTTCCCGTTCCTCCTTAATCGAGCGTCTCCCATATTGTAGAAATATCATGGATACGGTTAATGGTTGTGTCTCTCCATCGACCAAGGCCTATTCCTGGCCTATAATACCACGCGTAAGAGCTTTTATCGGTTTCATTTTTGTTACTACCGACATACACAAACCGGTGGAATAATGACTGCGTGTTTAAACGATAATACGAAATTGTATGAATAAGTAAAGCAACTTTACGTAAGCGAATAATTAAAAGGTTAGAATAATTGGTTCTATTATTCGAAGATATGCTTGCAATAGAAATAATAACATTTTCTTTGTTTGCCTAAAAAATGTATACTCATCGTCGATTTTCCTTTTAAAACCAATCGACATCACCGACACGGCGCATCTTCAAATTTTAATCCGAATCTCCATCCATCCATCGTTGATGTGGTTCACTCGATGAATCCCTTAACGAACGTGCGTTATGTTACGAAGTTAGTCCTCCATATTTACTTCTCCTTGCTTTAAGTAGTAAAGCGTTTACGAGTCAAGGGAGCACAATAACAGCAATAACAGCAGCAGCAATAACTAACAACAGGGCATGAACGCAGCGATACGTACCGACTTAGTAGTACAAGCCCAAGAGATGCTTGCGCAAGTGTCGTCTGGAAATTCGAGGTAAAGACATTTCGTTTTCGAGCGCGTTATGCCTACGGGCTTAAAAAGTCTTTCGTCGATGCCCCCATTGTTCTTTCTTTGTTACTTTCTATCGGATGAACAAATTATAATTTCATCGATACGTATACGCGCGCGCGCGCAAAGTCCAAAGGGAGAAGATGGAATTATTATCGCTAAGAAGGATTAACGTGTCTCGATCGTATCGGAAAAACAACGAATTTCCATCCTGGCTGATGAAACTGACGAGTTTTTAAAAAGGATCGGGCAAATATGGGCTTAAGGACTCGGAGAGTGTAAGTTGGTCCTGAGATGGCTTCGATACTATTACCAGCAACGCTTTGCAATTCATCTTCTCAGAGGAGTTCAAAGAGGAAACGAGAGAAAGAGAGAGAGAGAGAGAGAGAGAGAGAGACTAACAAACAAACATTTCGCATCTGTTTGCCACGTGGCCGGATTCCGATAGTTTTATTGGGAATATCTCTTAAAGCGGTATTGGCGAATATCAAATCGTAAATAAGGGAAACAATGAAGGCACAATGGAAGCACGGAATATCGCGAGGACGCGTGCAAACGGCTGCTGCTGATGCTGGTGCTGGTGCTGGTGCTGCTGACGAGTCTCCATTTAGGGACTGACGAATTTCATAATTGTCGTGTCGTGTTGAAAGACGGTGGTATACCTGCTGTTCGCTTGCTTACTGCCAGTATCGTGCTGCCTTCCTCTGCCTGCTCGCCTGCCAGCTAGTCTGCCAGCCAGCCAGCCAGTCAGCCAGTCAGCCAGCTTGCCTGCCTGCCTGCTTGCTTGCTCGCTAGCTAGCTAGCTTGCCTGTTCAACTCCTACCTTCTCGTTGAGTTCCGGAGAGGTGAGGGAGAAAGGTTGAGGCAGCGCGCAGCGCAGAGATTGTGTAATCTCTCGTTGAGTGAAGCCTCACCGTCTTCTTCTTCTTCTTCTTCTTCTTCTTCTTCTTCACATCGTGCCTTTTATATTTCTTTCGGTGTATATCTCTCTTTCTCGGCTCCCTCGCCCGTTACACCCGAATTTACGTCACTTACACCTTACTCCTACTTACGCCGGTATCGTAGCCGCCGTCGTCGTCCACGCTTTCTATCGTTTGATCGACCGTGTATATTCCTCTCATTGGTCACGTGACACCAGTATAATTTTCTTCATTGGCCATTTGCCATTTAGATGACCAATCGTGGAAACTCTCCTTACGGTTTCTCTCGCTCCTTCTTTTCTTTTTCTACACTTCCAAACTGGAGGAATTATTCAATCGTTTTTGTCAGATTAAGAAAATATATATTTCCCCACGGAATTTTCTCTTCGCTCTCGCATCTTCGAATTCCACGAACAGGATTCATTCGCCGCTTGCTTTCATCCACCCTTTCATCCTCATCTTCCTTTTCTTTCTTTCTTTTTTTGTTTCTTCGCATTTCTTTTTTCTTCTTCCTTCTTCTTTTTTCATTACGTCTTTCGCAACGTGTATTCGATGACTTCACTCCAACGGTCGTTCTCATAGGAAAAGAAGAGCCCTCTCGTGCGATTGGCCGGGGCCATGGCCAAACGATTCTCACGTGACCACACCGCCCCCCCCCCTTAATTTCTATGGGGGGGAAGACTTTTAAAGTCTTTGAATCCGTAGATCCGTAGAATAAGATCTTCCCCCTTTTCCCTTTTCGTCTATCCATCCATCCATCCATCCAACCATCCATCCATCCATCCATCCATCCATTCATCCATCCATCCATTTATTTATCCATCTTCCCCTTTCTATCTTTCTTTCTTTCTTTCTTTCTTTCTTTTCTCTGAAGCTTTTCTTTCTACGAGCATATTTGCTCTTTCATTCTCGACTATTGGAATAATCTGGAGCTTCTTCTTCTTCTTCTTCTTTATTTTTTTCTTTTTCTTTTTTTCTTCGCAATCTCTTTAAATCACATCCAACGCGCGAAACCAACGTTAGGTGCCAAAAACAGGTGTTCACTTCGAATTCGTGCATTTATAGCGTGAGATGAAAAGAAGCCCGCGAGATCCGCGCCACGGGGGAAGCGGAGGGAGGGGGGGGGGAAGGCGCGATAATCAAACTTTTCCGGTAAACGTACACTCCCACGAATTGCGTAATATTTCCGCGTGTGCGGTAATCGGGGAGAATCGAGAATAGAGTGCGTGCGCGCGACCGACGAAAAAACGAGCTGATCCCGTGTTCCTTTGAAATGAAATTAAAAAAAAAACAACAATAATAATAATAATAATAATAATAATAATAATAATAATAATAATAATAAATAAAATAAAAGAAGAAGCAGAGACTCACCCCCGCCCCCCACCACAACTCCCTAATCGAAACACGAAAATTATTGTCACGGTTGTCACATCGAAATTCACGAATCTCGCAAGCGAACGATATATTTATCGAATTTGCCTTCTTCGATTCATTTTTCCTTCTCTCTCTCTCTCTCTCTCTCTCTCTCTCTATCTATCTGTCTGCCTGTCTTTTTCTTTCTTTCATTTTTCTTCTTTCTCTTTTCTTTTCTGTGTGCACAGTTGGCAAATGACACATATAAAAAGATGATAATTCAAATTCGTACATATTCCTTGGTTACCGTTAATAAAATCGCTTTTCGAAGGTCTCCATTAAAAAGAAATAAGGAAAAGAAATCAATAGGAACTGGATATCGTGTTGCGCACAAGCCAATTGGTGATAGGAGAAGGGAGAGAGATAGATAGACAGACAGAGAGAGAGAGAGAGAGAGAGAGAGAGAGAGAGAGAAAGATAGAAAGAGAAAGAAATAAAGGAATAGAATTAGATAAAGACAAACGCAATTATTAGAATTATTAGTACTTATTCGTTGTATAGACCGTACCTTATCGTAGCTCGCGATGAGTAATAACGTTGTTTCGAAACTTACAATTAAACTCGAAAGTATAACGATCTATAGAAAAAAAACAAAAAGAAAAAAGAAAAGAAAAGAAACGCGTAAGGAAAACGAAGAAAAAACGAAAGAGAACATAAAGATAAACGAATACTTAAAAAGAAAAGAAAAAATACTGCTTCGATGGCGCATATATTAACCGATTACAATTGGACGTGGAATTTAGAAATAATTTTTGATTCGATTTTATATATACTTATATGTACACACACACACACACACACATATATACATGTGTGTGTGTGTGTGTGTGTGATTCGATCGTATGTATACGTATCTGTACACATACATAAATATAAATAAATATATCTATATATAAATATATGCGATAGCCGACCATAGGTGCATCGAAAAGTAGATGTGTGAAGTAAGAGAAAAGGAGGGAAGAAATGAATGATGGAGGGAGGGAGGGAGGGAGGGAGGGAGATGTCAAGTTTAGACGCGAACCTTGACGCTGGGCCATGCCTTTGGTCTGGTATGCGTAACGCGACGAACGCGGAGGGCTTAGGAAAGGAGAGTGAGAGTGAGAGAGTGAGAGCGAGCGAGCGAGCGAGCGAGCGAGTGAACGAACGAACGAACGAACGAGCGAGCGAGTTGGTGAGAGTGAGAAAGAATGAAAGAAAAAAAAAAAAGAAAGAAAGAAAGAAAGAATGA
Source organism: Dolichovespula sylvestris (assembly GCA_918808275.2). Lineage (NCBI taxonomy): Eukaryota > Metazoa > Arthropoda > Insecta > Hymenoptera > Vespidae > Dolichovespula > Dolichovespula sylvestris. The sequence goes on from OU964976.1 coordinate 6,048,049, forward strand.
AAGAAAGAAAGAAAGAAAGAAAGAATGAAAGAAAGGAAGGAAGGAAAGAAGGAAAGAAAGAGTGAGAGAGTGCGTGAGGTCCCCGTTGGCGGTGTCGACGACGGTGTCGATCGCGGTCCGAGGGCTGAGAGCACGAAGCTAGGGGTAGACGCCGAGGTAAGGAGGGCCGAGGGAAGTGTGCAAAAGAGGGCGGGGAAAGAGAAGAAGGAGCACAGAGGCGCAGAGCAACAGAGAAGTGGACGGCGACGGCGGGTTAGCGGCGCGATTCAACCTCCTTTCACTTTCGAGGAGCGCGCGAATACGTCGATCGCGCTCGTGTATTTGTATATATGTTAATGTGCGCGCGCGGGCGTGTGTGTGTGTGTGTATGTGTGTGTGTGTGTGTAAGCGTGCGTTCGCGACGACATAGAGCAAAGCAAACGCGTCGTACGAAAATAGGCAACACTGCCGGTTTCGCCGCGTGTTCGCCCTACAAAACGCGATTCGTGTAAAGAGAGGAGGAGGAGGAGGAGGAGGAGGAGGAGGAGGCGGCGGCGACAACGACGACGACGACGACGACGACGACGACGACGACGACGACGGGGTCAGAGGTCGGCAAAGCCGTAATCCGTTTCTAAATCGTTTTCTTTTTTGCTTTTGTCAATGTTCCAGCTGTGCGGGAGGACCGCATGAGAGGCGGTAGAAACAAATTTGGGCCGATGTACAAGAGAGACCGAGCGCGGAAACTACAAATGATGAGACAACGGCAGCTAGCACTGCAAACGATATGCGGTAGTCTAGGGGATCCATCGAATTATACTTCCACCGTAACACCTTTCCTGCACATCAAGCAGGAGATTCAAATACCTCAGGTCTCGAGTCTAACGTCCTCGCCAGATTCGAGTCCGTCTCCGGCGGCGGCTGCGGTGGCCGCCGCCGCTGGTGGCCTCCTGTCCACGCAATCCGCCGGTGGTGGTGGTGGCGGAGGAGGAGGAGGCGGAGGAGGAGGAGGAGGAGGAGGAGGCGGTGGCGGAGGCGGTGGCAGCGGTGGCGGAGGTGGCGGCGGCGGCGGAGGAGGAGGAGGAGGAGCTGGACAGCATCAACTGATCGCCCCTTCCTCCCAGCAAAACCTCGCCGCCGGTAATCACCTGCACAACCTCAACCCTGGCCTCGATAGCAAGCTATGGCCCGCTAATTCGACCACCCCCAGTCCGAAGGCCTTCAACTTTGGCGAACAGTCGGCGCAACCCCACGGACCGCCGCCGGCCTCCGCGCCTTCTACCGCGCCCTTGAAAACTAGTCCGCTGATAAGAGACTTCGTGCAGACGGTCGACGACCGCGAGTGGCAAGCGTCCCTCTTTGGGCTCTTGCAGAACCAAACGTACAATCAGTGTGAAGTGGACTTGTTCGAACTAATGTGCAAAGTGCTCGACCAGAATCTTTTCTCCCAGGTCGATTGGGCCAGGAACTCTGTATTCTTCAAGGATCTCAAGGTGAGTTAGCTTCTCGGCTCTCTTCCTCCTCGTAACGCTAACCTCCTTATATCCCCGCTCCCTCCTCCTCCTCCTCCTCCTCCTCCTCCTCCTCCTCCTTTCCCTTTTTTCTCTCTAACCGCCTATTTACAATACATTTTGCCAGCCGATTCTTTCCATTTTTTTTTCAATACCTTTCGTTAGTTCGTTCGTTCGTTCGTTCGTTCGTTCGTTCGTTTGTACGACGAACGAGAATCTCTTCGAGGAAAAACTGGCGGTCCGTTCTTACCGATAAATAACTCGTCGTTGCTGGCCCGCTCGACTCTACGAGCGGCGGGGATGTGAGGTAACCAACGGCATTGCACAATCACTGAATGATTTCAAGCATCGCCTCATATCTAGGTCATAACGAGATACGTTTCTGGGTTATGGCGGTTGCCCCAAAGCAGCAGACCCATGTTAATTATATAGGATTGCGTATTACGTCGTCATCGAGATCCCAATATGCACCTATTTTTCATACCGATCTCGCTTTCCATTTTTTTTTCCTTGTTTTCCTTCTTTTTCTCTCCTTTTTGTTTTGTTTTATTTATTCCATCGTATACTAATATAACTCTTCTTTCACTAGCAGCACGAGATTCGATAAAACTCCCTCAGCCACGTAATGTCATTCGTTTTCTTTCCCTTTCTCTCTCCTCTCCTCTCTCTCTCTCTCTCTCTCTCTCTCTCTCTCTCCCCTTCTCTCCCGTGAAAAGAAGCGATTATAATATCCATCGACATATTCATTTGTTCGCGATTACCATTATCGAGTACGTATAATATCGTTGTTACAGACACTCTACGTAAGCAGACTTGCATCGAGTGCCACTTATATTTCATAACGCGTGTCCACTTTTACATTTCGATTATTTCGAGATCTTTTTGTTGAAATTTATCTGGTACCGTTGTTGTTTTTTCTTTTTTTTTTTTTTTCTTTTCTTTTTTCTTTCTTTCTGTTTACAAACCGAACGTAATATGGTTTTCTTTTCCTTTCGTTTATTTTTCTTTTTTTTCTTTCTTTTCGTTAAATCAAATGCACAATCTACAACTCACGATCGTGTTGTCGTGAAGTAATATACGTCGCGAGTGTGTCGATGTCGACTCATTAAAATTCATATTTCGCGATCGTAACCGTTATACATACTGTGTATTGCCTTACATTCGTTAAACATCGATGTAAAAATGAAAAAAAAAAAATGATTTTAATAGGTCGACGACCAAATGAAATTACTGCAGCACTCCTGGTCGGACATGTTGGTGCTCGATCATCTACATCAAAGGTTGCACAATAATCTACCCGATGAGACCACTCTACATAATGGCCAAAAGTTTGATCTCCTGTGCCTAGGCCTACTCGGAGTTCCTTCCCTGGCAGATCTATTCAACGATTTGTCCTCAAAACTTCAGGAGCTCAAATTTGACCTGTCCGATTACATTTGCATGAAATTCCTGATGTTGCTCAATCACGGTAAGATTTTAATCTCGATTATCCTTTGTTTCCTCTTCTTTTTCTTCTATCTTTTATCATATACTTGCAATAATTGGAGAGGAGAGAGAGAGAGAGAGAGAGAGAGAGAGAGAGGAAGAGGGGGAAAACAATAAAGGAATCGATACTTATAAAGTGTCCGTTAGGATATGTACGAAATTATCTATAAAAAATTATTAATCAAAGAAACGGATTGTGATTGGTCGATTATCTTTGATATATACAGATGTTCGCGGTCTGGTTAACAAAAAACACGTACAGGAAGGTCACGAACAAGTTCAGCAGGCACTTTTGGACTACACGTTAACTTGTTATCCGTCTATACCGGTAGGTTTTAAATATAAAATTTCGTTTCTCCAAGATTTTCACTTTTTTTTTCAGTCAGTCGGTCCGTAACAAAAAAAAAAAAAAAAGGAAAAAGAAAAATAAAATACTTGTACTCTCTCCGTGGTTCGATCTAATAATATCGATCTCTCGCATTTATCGATCATATTTATCTCTTTGCACATAGGACAAGTTTAATAAGCTGCTAGCAGTATTACCAGAAATCCACGTGGTAGCGAGTAGGGGAGAGGATCATCTTTACCAGAAGCACTGCAATGGTGGTGCTCCAACTCAAACGCTTCTTATGGAGATGCTTCACGCCAAGAGGAAATGATGAGGCGATAGATCCGTGTGCCGACTCTACAATAAAATAATAATCCCATTGGTATGTACTATATTTTAAATACACCGTGTAGAGTCCTCGAGATGTCAGACAGAGTGTGGACCTCAAAGTACCTATTATGAGCTAACTCGGCTTAGGTATCGGACCAATTTAGATAGCCGTGGTTCATAAAATACCTATGCAAACAAATCAAGTATAGACGTACATACTTTACATATATACATAGTATATGTATTATAAAAATGTATCTAAATATATATAAACATAATGACATATATTTTCTATATTTGATGTTGAAGTTTTAGAGATGTATCCGTGGAAAAAAATTACACCCCTGTTTGTGGTGGTACAAGCGCAGGGAAACAGTAAGCAAGATGCCTTGAAAACAGTACAAAGGGTGGTTTAACAAAATATTGGTCAAAGGGCAGGCAAGCAACTTTGTCAAAATAAGCAAAGCTATTTTTCTAATAACTAGATGCGATTATTTTTAAGCATACCACTGAAGCCTTGCTCACACTCGAACGAAATATATTCTAATAGTAACAAAAATCAGATCTCTCAGTTGATCGTGCTTCTGCAAGGAATTCAATATAGGAATATTTGAGTGATAGTCAAATCACGTACATATGATTCTAAGTATTCACGCGGATAATGTACACGAGCAGAAAGAGAGAGCGAGAGAGAGAGAGAGAGAGAGAGAGAGAGAGGAGAGTGCAGGTGGATTTGTTTGTTTGTTTGTTGTTGTGTGTGTGCGTGCGCGCGCGTATGTATGAGAGAGAGAGAGAGAGAGAGAGAGAGAAAAAAAGAGAGCGCTTATACGCTCATTAAAAGCACGGTTATATCTGGACATCGTTAAAACTTCCTACAAAAATCTGCATTTTTCACAACTTGCACATAGCAGGGCTACTGTACTGTAAATACTAGTTAACACATTCCAATTATGTTGTAAAGTATAAGTCATGTTAAATATGTAATTATAATATTTTGTGTATAGTTTAATGAAATAAATATATTTCTGTTGCTTACTGAGAAAAATCATTAGCTACTTAATATCTTCACATATTAATTTTATATAAGTTTTAGTCGTGTATCTCTCTTTATTAATTTTTTCAAAACAGGTGGAGGAAGAGAATAACCCACACAGAATGAGATATTTTATTATTGTATGTTATAACGTAAAATAAAGGATTTTGTTTAAAAAAAAAAAAAATAAAATAAAATAAAAAAAAAATATATAAGAAAATTATTGGAGCAAGGTTTATGTGGTCCTACATTGATTAGCGATTATTACTGCAGACTATGGGCGCACACCATATCGCGTGCATACATATACATACATACATACACACACGCGCACACATACATACATACATATATATATATATATATATATATATATATATATATATATATATATATATATATACATATAATAGAAATATAAATGCATGCACATGCGTCGCGTTAATGCACGTACGCGTGTGTGTACGCGTGCAACAAGTACTACGAGTGCGTGAAAATTTAACAAAAAGAAAAATAAATAAATAAGCATATATATATATATATATATATGTATGTATATGATATTGATATAATATATAAAATAAAAACACGAACACAAACACAAACAAACAAACAAACAAACAAACACACACATCCATATTGTCTTATCGCAGTTGTTAAATAGATAAATATTTAACCTAATATTAAGATAAAGATCGAAAGGAGGTAGTAGAAAGTTTTTCATTAATGATTATTATTCTTTAGTCAATATAGTAAGGAATTTTTCCAGTGCTGTGAAGGTTGTTGTCTTTTGACGCAAACCTGTGTGGTACTACTCCAAGCCGTCGAAAATGATATATGCATGCGTGCTATAAATTTCAAAGTTCGGATGTGACACTTTGTGAACAAACAATTATCCTTCCTCGTAATTAGCAAGCTATCTATGTATGTATATCTATAATATTGCCACCTGAAACTCCCCTTTGATCGCGTATCAAACAAGTACCTGGGAAAAATAAAAAAAAAAACTATTTTAATACTTCCAATTTTCCACCACCACCAACGACGACGACGACGATCGCAATACGTACATACGTCTAGCTAAGAATAAAAATAATAATTCCTCAACGTCGAATGTAACGTTTGATGTGACCTTAGATTAAGTTCGTCGTATGTTGCATTAAGAAAAAAAAGAAAAAAAAAAAAAAAAGAAAAAAAAAACAAAGAAAGAGGAGTAACAGGCGGCCGAAATAATTTTTTTTTTTTGGCTACCCGAAAAGATTATATTAGGTGTACTCGTGATTTCTACGAGTAAAGATGATCTATGTTCACAGCTGCGTTTGGCTTTAAATCAATAATACAAGTATGCTAATGTGTTCTCAAATTTTCCAATCCGTCTGGCTCAAAATGTACGATCCGATCAGATACAATCGAAAGATCATGGTTTTCTTCGCGCACGCACACACACATACATACATACAAACACACACACACACACACACACACACACACACATATATATATATATATATTTTTCTTATTCGATCCCTTCGAAAGCACAGTTTTATTTCACTCAAAACAGGAATGACTACCTCTTCTTCATAACTGTATTAAGTTTTTATACTTTTACATTTTTAGTAACCGCATACCTCAGTATAATACACACACACACACACACACACACACACACACACACACACACTTTGACAGCAATCCAAAAACAATGAACGGATGTTGTTGTTGTTGTTGTTTTTTTTTTCTTTTTTTTTTCCTCCCCATAGAACGGTACTTTTAGTTGCACTAATTCGATAATATGTATGCATAAGTATAACACACAATGTAAAAAAAGTTCCATTGAGAAATATTGTATTCGTTGTATGTCCATGTCGCGCTTTAGTTATAAATAAATATATATATATATATATATATATATATATATATACATGTTACTAATTAAATTATACTTGCGCTTTGTATATTATACCAAAATAGAAGAGTCTAGTAAATAATGTCAAAGTTTAATTATACACGCATGGCCCCGCGCCGCCGCCGCGTTGCTGTTTTTGGGGTAAGGCAAATTTTAAAAACGTGTGTCATATATTTGTATTATAACAAATCTTTCTTTTTTTTTCTTTTTTTTTTTTTTTTTTTCATTTACTTCCGGAAAACTGTGTGCTGATAACAATCGATAATGATAAATGTCACGATATAATAATAATAATAATAATAATAATCTTTCAACTATCGCAAATAATACCGTTCGTTTTGAAATATTTACTTATTAATAATATATCGTCCGTATGCTTTTTATCTACGTCCAAGAATAAAAGAAAAAAGGACAAAAAGAAAAAAAAAGAAGAAGAAGAAGAAAAGAAACAATCGTTTCATTCATTATTTTATTACATGATTTTTTTTAATAACGATTATTATCGAATAACGAGCGTTAGAAATTCTAAGCGATATATATATATATGTATGTATATATATATATATATATATACCTCTGCAAAATGTTAACTAGACAAAATGATATATATAATTTAATATAAATGTGATTCCTCCATCGCGAATATATACATATACACACACACACATATACATATATATATATATATATATATATATATATATATATATATATATATACATATATATATCACGGAAATTTATTTTAACACAAAGTAAGAAACTCATACGTTGTTAACACTGCCATTAGAAGCTGGCAATTGTAAATTATGTAGAAAAAAAAAATTCAATGATTGTAAATATATCTTTATTATTAACAAATTATTTTTTTTTTCTTTTCAGAATCTCTATACAATGTCATATTGTTATTCATTGCATTCGTTACAATATATACCCATCATCATGCATGACAATATGATCCCTTTATATTCTCTTAATTTCGACGAACAAAAATTAATATTCTTCCCCCACTACCCAAAAAAACAAAGAAACATATCGACAAACGAACGAAATAACATCCGTGAAGTTTTAAGGTTTTAAAAGGATAATCTCCCCCACGACATTTTCGTACTTTCAAAATATTTCATCATAATATCGATGTATCGTTATAATTTACGACAATTCATAAAATATACAATTCGCGCGCTTATTCCTTCCAAGCTAAATATTATATATTGTCATGATAATGAAAATAAAAAATGTACGACGATACAATGTAATTGAAAAATTATGTGATCAAAAAGAAATACTTCGCTATATAATCGTCGATTAAGAATTACAGATAAACGATATCGAATCAAAGGTTAGAAAAAAAAGAAGAAAGAAAGAAAGAAAGAATGAAAAAGAAAAGAAAAAACAAAAGAAAAAGAAGAGAAAAGAAATCTGCTATTCGATAAAAAATATTCGTAGACTGTACATACAAACCGACTTAATGTTCTCTGTGATGTGATTCGCTTTTAAATTTCGTCGAATGCTCCTCACATTTGTAAAAAAAAAAAAACGACGAAATTAATTATTTTTGATATTCGTCTATGTCTACTACGTCGCTTGTGTCCATTGTTGTATTTTTATGCCTCAGAAATGAATAAATAAAAAACGATATATCTGCTTCGAATGAAATAGATCGTGCGTTATGAAATGCTTTTATAATAATAATAATAATGATAATAATAATAATAATAGTAGTAGTAATAAAATAATAGCAACAAGAGTATGTACAATTTAATTACTTTTACGAAAGGACGAGACGGCACTAAAATTGTTTTAAGGATTTTCACTTTCGTGGGAGCCAGACTTCAAAAATAATTCGTAACCTTTTTCATCCATAAGAGTATCGATTTCCTCGGGATGGCTTAATCGTACCTTATAGAGCCATCCCTCGTTGTAACACGAAGAATTGATCAATCCTGGTTTATTTTCTAACGCATCATTTTTTTCTACTATCGTACCACTGACCGGATTTATCAATACGGATGCGGCCTTTACGGATTCCAATGCACCGCATTCCTCTGAGAATAGAATACTATTATGTTAACATCTCGATGAGTATTAAGATTCACGACAATACATCAAACCTTCTTTTTTAAAGTTAGATCCAACGTCCGGAAGTTGAGCGTACACTACGTCACCTAATGCATCTTGTGCATGATCAGTTATACCAACTGTTCCCACATTATTATCCACTTTGATCCATTCGTGGGTATCCGTATACCATCTTTCTAAATAGGTTAAAAAAGGAAAGGAAGACAAACAAAATAATATAATATATCTTCGCGCGAGTACGAGTAAGTAGTAACTAATAAGACACTAACGAGAGTACGCGTACAGTCGATAAATTATATGTAATGGAAATATAATTAGATTGAAATGTAACTCGTAAAATTGATGGTACGAAAGAGTCTATATAACGCGTTATCTTTTCGTGATGTTACGCGAATGTTTCGTAACGTTTTACGAACTATAATCAATCTTTTATATATATATATATATATATATATATATATATATATATATATATATATATCATATCATTCTATCAACAAAATCTAACGTATTCTTTTGCGTTAACTTTTCTACCAATACGTATAAATTTGCGTTCTAACTCACTTACCCGTTTCTAATCGTTGGGTCGTAGCTATGTTACGTGAAGTAGAAAGAATTGAAGTCGATACAGGAATTGTAAATAATTGAGACTTATGTGAAGTCACTTTTTCGAAGGAATGATTAATTATTCGTGCAACCAATCTTGCCATTTCTATCTCTCTCTCTATCTTTCATACACTCGCTTACTCTTTTATATATATAAAAGAAAAACTTCCGTCGACTTAACCTTACTTCTGCTTCGTGTCGTCTGCTTTGGTGCTGCCGAACTACTCCGAACGACGTCGTGTTACTCCGTGTAATACGAACGAAATGGCGGGTACGAGTGCGCGAACGCAAGAACATTTCAATGATCTTTAGAATATTTCTTAATCGTTTCTCTGGTGTCATCAAGAATCGTTATCAATACGATTAATGGAATACGACGATTATGGAAACTTTATGCGATGTTTCAATAATTAGACGTAAAGCATGAAATAACGACTGCGATCCTCCCTCCCTCCCGCCCCTCTAACCGTTCCTTCCAAAAGAATTATTATTATTCATATATATTTGTTTGTTCATTTATTTATTTATAAATATATTTCGATTAATTAAAAAACGTTAGATCTGATCTCTTTTATCCCTTCCAACTGTTTTCTGATGGTTAAAAAAAAAAAATATATAAATAAATACGAACGTTACATGAAAAAGTATTGTTTTTATAACGTATAATTTTATAATTTTTTTTTCTTGTTTCCAACGAAAGAAGATATTTCTAATACAATTACGAAATAATAACGTAGTAACGAGCTATCACGAGTCAAAGAATATGTTACAATCACGTGAGGTTAAGAGGACAAGAGAAATATTTTCTAAAGATAACTTTAGATCACTTTCTTATCAATGTTGGATGATATATCGGCGACCTCATGAGTTCAATGAGAATAACACAACAATAATGATATAGGGAGGAGGCTATATACGTTAGATATTTTAATATCACTTAATGTTATTCTTCCTGCAGCAATCGCTTCTGATAATTTATGTGCGTTGCACTATTTCTTTTTTTTTTTTTTTTTAAATAAGCTTACGATAATTATCAATGAATATCAGTTTCTGTAATAATCCTATAAAGTTTGATATTAAAATAAGTATATTTATTTTTAAATTTGATAATACTAGAAAAAAAGTAAAGCGCATTATTAAATACATATACACGTACGCGTATGCGTGGCGTATGTGTGTTATAAACCAATAGTATAAGATCTTCCATTTGGATTATGAATTGATCCTATAATTGGTTCACTGATACACCACTCGTACCAAACATTTTTAGCATTACATCGGCGCCAAAAATGCAAAACTATTTTGTTCCCCTTTTTCAACTGGATAGATTCCTAATGTGCGATATATAATATATATTGTTAACTTCTTATGATTATTTTAAAGATAAAAGTATATAAAAGGAATAATATTGATTCTGAGCATTGTGATAATATAATAAATATGTCAATATTCTTTTTTTTTTTTTTAGTCAAACTCACCTTTATAGGAAAGAAAATAGGAAACCAGCTAAACATTTCAGGACTGTGCGTACTAGGTTCTATACTTAATGTAATATTATCGTATAAGACTGCTTTGAAGAAACCAGAAAATCCATGAAGTATGGAATCTTGTTCGACATCAAAAGTCTTCGCCTCATATCTGTTATTATCAATAATTTCTTCTATAACATAGACGATCATTATTGTTATTATCAGAGGGTAATATATCTCTATTGGTTTTAAATTATCGCTTACCTTTATTTGGATGTTTAAACGTAAATAGAGGTTGTGGCTTTGCTATATCATACTTATTTTGCAAGTGAACTACGTATGGCGTTTCGAAATTTACAAGAGGATGCTTGTCCTTATCCTTGCATTGTCGTACTTCATTGTATAATTTAGATGATTGTACAGGGCCAATATATGAAGTGTACGAACATGGAATACTGATTCCATCATCTAAATATTATTTAAAGTATATAATTTGTTGTCATGTAATTAACTCATTTTTGTACAGAAATAGATTACATCATATTTGGTATTAATATACCTTTCAAGAATCGTTGGACACCATCCAAGCATTCGGGAGAAAGTTCATTATCTCCAAAAGACCCAAGCAGTTCGGATATAAGAATATCTGCTTTTTCCGGAGCACACCATTCTCTCATGTCAGACGATACTACGGTTACTTTGTCTCCCCACATATCTCCCTGAAGAGCTTGAAGGCTTTGAAAACAAGAAAATTTGAAATATATATTATCTACGGGTTTTTCTAAATTATAAAAAATATTCATATGTCAAATAAAATCTTACGTATTGACAGCATTTGGATTTTTCTCAACCGCGTATACCTTAATCTCTTGATTTGTCAACTTGGCAGCATTTAACGCAGCACGCACGAGTGGTCCTCTTCCAGCTCCGACAACCATAATTACCCTGTAATATACGCGTGCGTACATCCATCGAAGGATTTCATACATCAACTATAAATGATACATACATTTTATCAGGTTCTGTTTCCCTTTTCAAATTTATATTTATTATTGCTTGAACTGTGGCTGCTTGATATTCGGTATACTTTATAGAATCCTTTTCAAATATTTCATATGTCTGCGATTCAAGGTTATCCATCAATGGTTGTAGCGGACATTGCAGATAATCTTCGTAACCGCGAGCAAATCGTTCGACGGGCCCATCTATTTGACAATTCTATAGAAAAAAAAATATATATATATATAATATATCGTTAGAATGTGATAGTTATATTATATTATATTTTAATTAAAAGAATACGTTACTTTACCTTCCACAAATAGTCTAAATAATTATGATAAAGCGTAATACTATTATATCGGTTTGCTCCCGTCAATATAAATTGTACTTCCAACATAGCAAATTTCTTTATCAATACTTGATGTGCTTTGCTTAACACAGGATATCCCTTTTTATTAGTTATAAATAAAGTTGTTGGCAGTATCAAACATCTCACGGGTTCTCCTAACCACCTATCAATCTGATATATTTTACATAAATTTACTGAGAATCACATTTTCAATATCTCGTAGTATCCTAATTATAATCGATCTTCAGTTTTTTTTTGATAATGTAGAAATTTACAAAAGAGAAAAACAATAAATAAATTACCTCTTCTGGTTCGGGAAGATCATGGCTTACAATCAAAGCAATTGCTAATTTCTTATCATAATCGCAAACTGTTCTAAAACCATTCCACCATTCCCAAGTATTTTCAACCACAACATTTTCCTCTCCTCTGTACGAAAGTGCTTGTTTTAACGGGTTTTCCATTGGTATTTGTACCCATATCTAAATTCATAGATATAAAAAGAACAATAATATATACAAATAAAAATATATAAATAAAAGTATAAAATGTTCTTTACATATTATAATTACGTATGAGAGATAATATACGAAAAAAAAACATACTTGAAAATTACAACTAGCAGATAATTTGTCATTAATAATTCTGGCAAGATTTATATTCCTTTCTATGCCTCCTATCAATTTAAGCGTAATTCCTGCCAATCCTAAATGACTAGCTAATGATAATTCCTGGTTTAAAGTTTCTTCACTATTTTTTCTATAATTAAAATCTTTAGCATCCACTTTTATATGCGATGATATTTTTCCAATAATTAAATTATTCCAGTCTATAAAAGAAGTATTGTATGTTAATGATTTCAACATTTTTATGATGTAATTTTCATTATACATACCGGAAGTGCATAACACCAAATCAGGCCTTGTAAGCGGCCCTGATCGATTTTTGACAACCCCAGAAATAAATTCCCTTTTAAACAATGGATGAACCAATGGTATACATATGAATTCAAATCTACGAAAGAGAAAAAAATTACATATCCATGTAAACACTTTAAATATATATAATTAGAGATATTATAGTGGTATAATTTTTTACAAGTATACCTGGATGAGATTGCAGCAAATAAGCAATTACTAAGATCAGGTACAGAACAAAGATCTAATCCACATGAAATTGGTCTTTGGTTTGTCATTATTTCTTCTCATAAAATACTCAGAGTTGTTCTCTGAAGAAAGAAAGAAAATATTTAATAACGCTTTCATTTAATAACAATTTCAGCTTGCCGCCATTACCGGTCACGAAGTTTTAATAGAAAACATGATCAAAAACTTGATAGGTTATCTTAAAGTTAATAAAGTATATTAACCAAATGTAAACAATATAATTTTCAATTACGTTTATATGTAAAACTTCTAACCTCTAATTCAAGCCGCTCACTAATCTGTGTCCAAAGGGGTTGTTGACTTCAGCGACAGGTATGGACAAAATATGAACTACGAAACAAGCGAGGTACACTAACCCCACCATGCGTCAATCGTATCGGTGTATAAATGCATCTCGCATTGGTCGATACGACGATCGATACGATATCTCGTACGACGTCGATACGCATTTGTTTCGCGCTAAAAGAACTATAAGTATAATAAATATAATCAGTATATATAATAATTAGTATATAAATTTGCGAATTTAAAGAAATTTATCTTTGAATTTAAATATATCTTATATATTTGCCTGTATATGTATTATCGGCAATGTAAAATGAAAAAATAAATCAATAAATAAATTTTTAGATTGAAGGAATTTTGAAAATACATTGAAATATGCAGCCATTCGCTCGATAGTACCTGCGTTACATGATTTACAATTAACAATCAATATATCGCAAGTACTACCGACCCAGGTCTCACCACGTGGAGGTTGCTGCATTTGAAGACCCACGGGCTAACGTTGACTCTACTCTAAAATCCGCGACCGCGATCCGTTAGGCCTTTCCGCATCGGGAACTTTCAGACTTCTTAACTAACAGGAAGTTTATTAGACTCCGCTTACTGAATCGGTTATTGTTACAGTTAGTAAAAAGACCGTTTATGTTTTTATTTTCTTAAGGCCAACTACCCCGAGATAAAATTTGTTTCGCGAGATTATAAATCGAAATTATTTCAATTTTTTCGTTCTTTACGATCTTTTTAAAGTTGAAACGAGTTGGTATACGTCACAATATGTCGAAATATATTTTGGAAGGATTGAATTTGGAAAATTTCACTAACATCGCTATACAATCTTTACCGTTCTTCTTCGACAGTACACATTCCTTATACGTTTTTTAACAATCAAATTTATATATATATGAATTAAATTATTATTATGGTCGTCTAAAAATTTATGATAATAAATTTTGTTATCTTTATTAAAAATCTATATATACATAAGCGCATGACATATGCTAACAATAGTTTATACATCCACACGATTTCTTATAATATAGCCATATTAATTTCTTATTAATGTCACACTTGTTATCGATCAATTTCTGCACCTTTTTTTTCTTTTCGATATACTCGTAACATCTATGTTCTCTGTCAGTAACCTTTTATGTTTGGTTGTACCGTTTGTTTCCTCCGCGGGTAAAACAACCTCATCGTCTTTCATACTATCAGTCTCATTCGTTCCATTTGTAATATTCATGGAACTAAATTGAAATACGTCTAAACCTTCGGACATTGTCTTTAGACGTAATTCGCGTGATTCCTTTTTCAACAACTGCTTCTTTTTCTGTTTACCCTTATTTTTCTTTTTCTTCTTCAATTCTGCTTTCGTCATCCCCGTACCATTTTTCTCATCGTTCTCCTCCATAACGTCTTCTTCTTCGTCCTCGTCCTCGTCCTCGTCCACCTCGTCATCTTCGGTACTTGCAGTTTGTCCATTAACTTTTGAAATTGGATTGGTATCCTTCTTTTTTCCAGGCCTATGAATAACGAGTAAATAAAATGCAATGGATACCGCACGAAATAAGCGCGATCGTATGAATATATATATATATACATATATTTTTAACAATAATCCTTACCAATTAAGAGACAATCCAATTAGTGAGGCCAATTTATTGTATGCGCCTCTTGCATCCTTAGAAAGCACGGCTCTTGTCCTATATCTAGCTAATCTTTCTCCTATACTATTCCAATTCCATGCTTCCGATAAATGTTGCGCGTGTACCGTGTGCAAAAGCAAGAATAAAAGATATACAAATTTCTGTTTGATATCCTTTCCCGCGCTATCATTACGATCTAACGTAGATTTTTCATCTTTACATTCGTTCGCGTCGCACAAGTCCTTCAACGTGCTCATACTATTTTTATATAACATCTTTTCCGTTTGTATTCGCCTCTTGTTCCTCGTAGAATCGGAACGAATTAATCTGTTGTTTCTGTAGAAAATAGTTAAAAATTCGAGAGCTTGACCTCTCCTATACGACCTTATCGTACTATCAAACGCATATTCCACCTGCACAATATAATAATATAATAATATAAGAAAAAAAAGAAAAAAAAAAAAAAAACAAACAAAAAAATTATAATAACGCAACAAATCGATCGCATAATTAATTGTTCTCTATAAATAGTACATTGGACCGTCGTATTTCCGATACGTACCAGTAATGGTGCAAGTTGCCAATTACCTTCCCAGGATAATTGTAAAATACTTTTGAACAGGATAGCCGGCAATACGCAATCTCTTTTCTTAAAGAATGCCGTTAAATTTGTTTTATAAATTTCGACGAATGTGTCATCGGGTAAACCAACGTACTGCACGCAGCGTATTAGGAAAGCGCAACATTCTGCCAATTTATCTCCCATCTCTTGACAAACAGAAGCCGAACGCTCTCCTTTTTCTATTAAAGTCTTACAATAAAAAATTATATATTTTATTTTGATACTCATTCGACAACATAAATATATGTATAACGATATAAAAATGTATATAAGTACCTTCAATATTATTGTTAGTAACTCATTATCGACACCCTCCGTATCTTTAAATTTTTTTATAGTTGACAATTTCCTCAAGCAAGCTCGCACTCGATTCTCCAGTGGCTTCTGATGTGGATCCTTTATACAAAATTCTAATAACGCAAAAAGTGGTACGAGCATATCCAATGCAACGGCCATCGCTGGATTGCATTCTAAATAAACTTCCAACAGATCTGTAACTCTGGCTCGGAAATGCGTCAATGCCTGTGCCGATTTCTCTTGTCTCTTCGATTGTCCGCGACGATTCTCTCGTAAAATTTTAAATGCTGCAGCCAACGACTCGTCTAATCTTTTACCTTCGGCTTCGTCGATTTTATCTACATCAACGTCCTCGTCGTTATTATCGGGATTAACGCCCCCTAAAGCCCGACTTACTGCTATACGTAATCTATCTGTAACCGTTTCATCCTCATTTTCCAAAGCTTCATCGCTATCGACGTTGCTCTCGTCCGAGGAATCACTCGTAGTAGTAACCCCCGCATTATCTTCTTCGATATTACTGTCATCGATATCATTATCTTCTTCAGAATCCGAGGATTCGTCGTTATCTTCGCCGTTTACAGACAATGGATTACTATCTCTTTTAATGTCTAAAACCTAAAATAGACGAATGTGTTATACGAATTACGAGCGTTTAAATAACATCCATAAATTCGACTTTAAGCGGTAGTAGCGTGTCGGTATTCGTTACTTTAAAAGCTATACTTACGGATAATATCTGATAGACAGATGCGGTCGTTATATATGGGCAAATATGTGGAAAAACGCAAGTTACCAAAGAACGCATCAAATGACTATTTTTAGATAAAAGCGATAACAAAAGATCTACCACGACCTCTACCCATTCGGGTTCTTCTTCTACATTTTTATTATTTAATTGTTTATTCGATTTAAATTTCTTCGTAACTCGCTCATAGCAACTTTGCAGTTCATTGATAGACATAATTGCCATATCTGGATCTGAGAAGAGCTGTAGTCCCATGTGTAAGTACATAGTATGAAATATGGGTATTGCCTTCGCATTGGGATTATTCTCTAATTTTTCAATCAAATAAATCACTTTCTTCCATGCTTCTGCTGATTCGTTGACCAATGGTACCCTTACTTTAATATTTTCAGAATTCAATTCTGAATTTAAATAATGAACCAATGCACTCAACATATTTCGCAAATCGTTCAATTTAGGCAACTTATGATCCAAAGCACGATAGAAGCTGTCTTTGAAGTGCGCTGCAAAAAACAATTTTTTTTTTTTTTTTTTTTTTTTTTTTTTAAGCCAGATAATGAAGGTAATTGTGTTATGTAGGCAATGAAAGTTAATATAACTTACGTGCAAGTTCTACACCGACATTTGGAACTTCGCACAAACCATAGACAAATAAGAACTTTAATTGATTCAACCTCCACTCTTGATCTGGCAATGTTGCTGGATGACTTATAAGCCTAAAATAATGTTCGAATAAAGAATTTTTCAACGACGAAGCAATTGTATAGAAAACAAAAACTTAATGATTACATTGATTTGTAAAAAAATACAACTAAATCTTTTGTTACCTTGTCAGTAATTGGGCAGCATAGATTCTTTCCGCATTCGTCCAGCTTTCTGTTTTCATATTTTCCCTTTCTTTAGGAATTTCATTTTCTATAACATTTCTGTAAAGACTCGATAGTTTCTTAACCCCATCTGCATTTAAATTGCCGGTGATCACTTGAACAACCTTGGTACCTGTTTTTTTTTCTATCATTAGATCGCCTGGATATAGGATCAATTTCTTTAACACATTTATCTGTATTTTTGTTTTAACGTCTTTGACGCTCGTCACTAACAAATTCAGTAATTCCTTAAATGCTATCACGACTTCGTCATTGTTATTCCTCTTTAAATTTGAACATTTCTTTAACATATGTTGCAAGAAACGTGAAGATAACAATGATGGAAGCACTGATTTGTCCGTGATATTTATGAGTAAAAGTCTTAAAATTTCTATAGCGACATGCTCGTCAGTTTTTGATGGCTTTTGAAATTTGCTATCTATCCCTATCCAGAAGTCTGTCACAAAATCGGTGGCTGCCAATTTTTCACAGAATAAAGTGAATACTGGATGATGACAAGATACTATTCTGGGTAAATCCTAAATAGGAATAAAACATACAAATTATACGAATGTAATAAAAAATTATAAAGTAGATAAAGACAGACCATTTTCCCGTGATTATATTATTATATACTTACTGTTAATATTTTTACAATATTTTCTATGCTTTCCTTAGTGATAATATCGTCGCTACCTAAATATTTTTTCAAGAAATCCTGATTAACAAGAATTGGATATTTATCTCTGATAATCAATAAAGCATAAAACGTATCCAATGTTTGCTCTGCCCATGGCTTGCCAAATTCCTTTTCAATGAATGGCCAAATAGATTTCTTTATGGAGTTTGCGTCAAGTTGATTTATAAATTCAATTAAAAATGAAATGGAAACAAATGACAAATAACTACGTTGTTTGCCAGCATTAAGAAGTATTTCAATAACTTTTAACTGAATATCAGTAGTACTACCCAAAAGTAATTTAGAACGTATTAATGCCCCGCTAGTTAATATACGTCCCATATATATGTCAGCTTTTTCCTAAAACGTGATTTGGTTTTGTTAAATTGCGATTAAGTTTAATCTATATTGAATTAACATATTAAGGAGAAATGTTAAGAAACTACAACTATATTATTTATTCTTATCTACATTACACTTTTGGCATTGCTGTTGACTGGGTGTAATTCCGTATCCATCGTAACTAAAATCGTATCTATCGAGGTATTGGGATGCATTGTCAAGAAAGTTGTTAATGTACTATAAAAACCTTTCTTGGCATATAGTTTAGAGGATCCTAATCCACGTATTAATCTCGTCATAGCATATTTGTGTTCTTTGTTATTATGTATATCCTATAAAATTATGAATTTTATTTATTAAATTTACTTTAAAAAGAAACAGCTTCGAACTTTTCGCAAACATTATTAATTTTTAGGTTACTTACAGAATTATGTTCGTGCAAATGACTCAGTAATGTAACTCCACCGTCACATCTCACTGATTCGTTTTTATTTATTAGTTTCGTAAAACAATCTAACGTTGTTGAATTCATCTTTTCTGCACTTCGTAATTTTAAATCACGTGAAACATCCTGTGCCATGTGCGTGCTCTCGAGAGCCATCTTGATTCTTTACCACTAAGGACTACGTTAGTCATAAATCTAAACGAAGTTATTTTTAATATTGTTCAGATATTAAATATTTCTTAAAAACTTAAGTGTATTTTATTTGATAAACTGTATATAAATTTTCCTCGTTTATTGTGCGTTTTTTTTTTAATCGAATTTATTTGCTTCTTTTTCTCTTTTTTTAAATTCTACGTAGCAATGTGTGTGTGTGTGTGTGTGTGTGTGTACAAGCGTGCGTGTACCTGCGTCGTGCGTGTGCGTGCATGCGTGTGTGTGTGTGTGTGTGTGTGTAAAGAAACTATTGCAACGAATTAAATTTACGATAACATAAACATTAATTAAATAGTTACTAAACAAAGTAACATCAACGAAAAATAGTTATTTTCCGAAACTAATAATAACGACATGATTTACTAATTTCCATGATTTCGATGTTTTAGTTCTTACATATTACCAAATTATCTATTAGAAAATTTTCATTAATGTACCACGATCGTAATTGTTATTATTCTGAATGAATATTAGAAAGTGTATGCAACACAGTACTTGTTGTATCCGTAATTCATCTAAACAGTTAGAACAGTGCCATCTTTAGCACAGTGACTCGCTCGACCCGCGCGGTCGCGATCAGTTTCGTGTATCCAATATGGCAGGTCGAGGTGGTTACGAAGATCCAAGGCAAGTATCGGTCAAAATGTTGTTTGTATACAATAACCGCTACGCTATCTAAAATAATTTTAACTGTACAGTTTAGTTTTTTTGTACTTTCAACGAGGAAACAGATTTATTACGCAAATATCTCGCGACTTTAAGGTTAAGTGAATTCATATTAGAGTGCAGCACACAGCATCTCGCGGACATAGTGCTCCGAACACGCGGCTTTATTTTGGCCGGTTGTCTATCAGTGAATATGAAACGTGGCACCGTGAATTGAACTCTACGATGAATCATGTTTTTATAATAACAATAAAGAAACTCTCGTGAAAGTAACTCAACGTATTATCCGTTTGAGCACCTGTGCCCTAATAACGCAATATCCAATTCAGTGTCAGAAACTATGATATCGTATTAACAAACATACATTTTGGTGTTTTTATAACTGTTCTCGAAACGACAGTGATATTACGAATACTTTTACCTATTTTTATTTATAACATTCCTGAATTAACTCGTATTTCGATAAGGTTATGATAACCGAATTGTATGTAATAAATTTAACAAAAATACACAAGCTATATATACACGAATATCAATTTAACAATATCAGATTTAATTATAAAGAATACTTTTTTAATAATAATTTCTAAAATGATTTTAAAATGTATATTTTATTTTTATTCTATAGAGATTATGGTGGCGGATATCGTAGTGGTAGAAAACCATTGCCTACTGAACCACCCTATACTGCTTTTGTGGGAAATTTGCCAAATGGAGTTGTTCAAGGAGACGTGGACAAGATTTTTAATCAGCTTAATGTTAAAGGGATCAGATTGGTGAAAGATAGAGAAACTGATAGGTTCGTATGTTAATTATATATATATAGGTGTGTGTATATGTATATATATAACTAAATGTAAACTTTATGACTAATCTTATAAAATTATAAATTATTTGCAGATTTAAGGGATTTTGTTATGTTGAATTTGAAGATTTGGCTGATTTGGAAGCAGCATTAGACCTGGACGGAGCAGTAGTAGTAGAAGGAAGTTTAATCAAAATTGATGTAGCAGAAGGGAAAAGAAATGATCGAGGAGGTGGCTTTGACAGAAGAGGCAGAGGAGGACATACCAGTAGTAGTGGTTTCAGAGGAAGAGAAGGTGGCCATAGTAGATTTAGTGGGGATGATTTTGGTAGCAAATCCATCTATACGAGTAAGCGTTATGCCAAGCATAACGTGTGCTGTGATCTTCTGCAATTTTAATTTTAAACGCATGGTTATATCATTCATTAATATTTATCACGATGTATGGGCAAACTCCCATTTATTTGACTAATTTATCTAACTTGTCAATTGTTCAAAAACGTCATGGCACTGAACTCGTATAATTGTATAACTACTTCGTCCTTATTCAAAAAATGATTAATAACATTTGTTTACTTAACATCATGTTTTATTTCTTATGCTTATGCTTGATTATCCAATCTAACTGTTAGAGTATTTGCTTATTCTTGCAAATGATCTGTTTTTATAATATATATTTTCAATATTCAAAGAATAATGTAGAAGTCCAGAAAATGGCTAGTTGTAATTATAAGCTTTTAGTATTCCAAAGAACAAGTTTAGAAACATTATTATCTATGAATACTTATTTTTATATTTTGATTCGTTTTAATATTATGAATTTTGTGAAAACTGTTTATAGGATATATTGACAGAGGACCACAGGGTGGAGGTAGGCAAGGAAGTACTTGGGATTCAAGAAGTAACAGAGGAAATTATGGCCAATTTAATGATGACTCTAGTGGAGGTAATAGAGAGTGGTCACGTACGACGTCGAGATCGTACACCAATAGACCGCCACCACCACCACGTGGAATGGGGTCTGATCGCAAACCATTCCACGATGAACCAGATCTTAAAGACCCTCCTCCAGGTATATTAGTTTATTTTATTTCATATGAGAATTTTTGCATGATACATTCCTTTTATAAATATCAATATTACAACATATAGGTACAAGTCGCAGAAAACGTTTGATGTTGGCACCAAGAACAATTCAAGATCCTGTAAATGCAATTGCTGAATCTAGTAAATCAAGTTCAATTTATGGAGGTGCTAAGCCTCGAGAAGAAAAATTAAAAGCTAATGAAATTGAGTAAAAAGAAACTAACATCATAGTTTCCATTTTCTTAAGCATATGGAGGAAGAAATTTCCCAATAAAAATTTTTAAAGCCAACACAAGATCCTCTTAGTTTTCTAAAGTGTGGAGAAACTCTCCAAAAATATATGGAACCATAATAACAATTTTTATTTAACCCTTTATGGGAGGAGTCTTCCCCAAGAATGTAATCACTGTAGGGAACAATTCAATAAGGTTTCTTTAGTTCTCACAACTCTTCATATTTTTTAAACAAAATATAAAGTTCTTGTCTAACACCCTCTATATCTTACCTCTTTATAATGCGAAATTAATATCGGTATAATAACTTTATTGAAATAATAATAATAATAATAATAATAATAATAATAATAATAATAATAATAATTATAATAATAATAAAATAGTATGTTAAATAAATGTGTGCAAATAATAAAAAACAGTATGCATAATGTGCATGCAATAATAGTAATAATATTTACAAACAAATTATTGTTAAATTTGTTAAAGCGATATAGTATATAGGTATTTTATTGTTCATATCATGTCATGTAACATTCTGTCGAGTATAATGATATCGAGGGTGTTGGGTATAAATTATATAAAGTGTACTTTATATGATCTACAAGCTGAATCACTTCATAAATTTCCCTAAAAAGTAAGTCGTAAAAAATTCACTTTGCTTTCTTTTGCTTCTAACTTCATCGATCCCAATTCGGATTATTGTATAAACGATCATTTTATAAAGAAATCGTAATGAATTGTTTATTACGTGTCATTGCAAACAAATGTTCAAAAATATTGCACGGTAGTTCAGAAAGAGAAGAAAAAGAAAGATAGATCAATAGTTAGTAAAAATATAATGTGAATGCTTGGGAAATTTATACACCATTGAATGGTACGGCGGAGAACGTACCTATTATTATACATTAATATTGTGTAATGAATTAATTAATTGCGCTAATAATAAACGTCGATAGATAAAAAGACAGCATCGGCGATTATGAGATAGTAACGGAAAAAAAATTTATGTAATGATAAATATTATGTAAACGTATGCTTGTATATGATACTATTTCTTGAATAAAGTAGCTGTTTGCCTCGTACTCGTGTAACATATTGAAAGTAAGATCAATGAAATATTGAAAATGTAATTTTGTTTGCGAATGTTATAAAAGGATTGTTCATATTTCTTGTAAACTATTCCCTAAAAGCAATTTTGATGTGCTACCTATCTAGGTAAAAAATGACTTCTAAAATAAAGTTGTCTTTCTCTATTATTAAGTATGTAAATATATATATATATATATATATATATATATATATATATATATATATATATATATATATATATATATATATATATATATATATATATTATATATAGATTATGTGTCAACACTCGGACGAGAATACAAATTAACACAAACTCTTTCCTTCTCCAATTTTATGCATATTCTTTTTTTTTTTTATTTATTTGAATTTCATATGTCAAAAATTGAATTATTCCCGTTATACTTGCGGTGTAATTAACTAAATATTTTCTTTTCTTTTTTGCTTTAGAAATATGTATACTTTTTGTTAAAGAAGGAAGTAACAAAGTGTACTTATATAAATGATAAAATACAATTTGTATATGTAGAAAACAAAGAAAAAAAAAAAAAGAAATTCTGGATATTCGGAAAAACTTTTTTCATAGTTACAATGTTAGAGCTATAATGTCATTTTACATTTATGAATATAGATTATTTTATTTAAATTAATTGTACATGAATTTGCTTCATAGACTTTCATAAATAATATGTGAGAAATTCTCTCTTTTTGTTCGTAATATATTCGCAGTTTATTTGAAAATGCATTAATTCGTTGTATCAATTCTGGACGATGGCGGTTATTTGTGGCGGTTTTTTATGAAAAACAAAGAAATATTATATAAAATAAAATAATAATATACAATTTGAAAATACACTAATAAAACGTTGTGTATATATATATATATTATATAATTTTTACTTTCATTTGCTAAATATTTAACAGTTTCGTAAAGTTTCATTTTCATGTACATCGACTAACCTATTTGTAGCATCTTTTTCGTGCCCGACTTTTCTAGTGGCTATCCGATCTCTGTAATCAATTTATTTAAGGCATAATTCAACACACAACACAATTATTATGAAAAATAGGTGTGTTTTTAAGTCGGCAAATATATAACCTTTAAAACTGTATGCATTGATAAAATTGTAAACAATTATTTTTTTTTAAATATGGCCAAGCATCATCCAGATTTGATTTTTTGTCGTAAACAGCCGGGTGTTGGTATGTTGAAACATTGTTTTTAATAAAAGAGAAAGGATAAAGAGATAAATTGATTCGTAAAGAAATATAAAAAAAGAATTTTTTTTTAGCAATTGGTCGCCTCTGTGAAAAATGTGATGGCAAATGTGTTATTTGTGATTCCTACGTTAGACCTTGTACTCTTGTTAGAATATGCGATGAATGCAATTATGGATCATACCAAGGACGTTGTGTGATATGTGGAGGACCTGGAGTATCAGATGCATACTATTGTAAAGAATGTACAATTCAAGAAAAAGATGTAAATATATCTTTTTAGTATAATTATAAAAATTGATATCAAATGACATATTTTACAATTTATTTTATAACTTTCAGAGAGACGGTTGTCCTAAAATAGTAAACTTAGGTAGTTCCAAAACAGATCTCTTTTATGAGAGAAAAAAATATGGATTTAAAAGAAGATAATTTTGTTTTATTAGTTGTCAGAAATCATTAAGAAATAAATTCTTTTTAACATATTATATTATAACAATTTTCTCAATACTTTTTATTAGATTATAGGACATGATATTTTGATAACTCATTAATGATTTCTCATTAGATAGATAAGATAAAATTTGAAAGTAAAGATAAAGTATATTATGTACTATTTAATATATACACAAGATAATTTCTATAAATAAACATGCCTTTTCGTTATATCCCAACTTATTAATTATTCCCTGATTACTCATAACATCTCCTTATTTCATCCTTGTTACAATTATTGTATGTCAATCTTACAAATAAATATTTGCGATGTGATATAAATCTTAATCATTGTGGGTAAATATATTGTTCGTTCCGCTATACTTCATTCAACACAAGCATATACAATATTTCTCTATTCTATAACAACTTTTCACAATAGATTCTAAAAATAGATCCAATCTTTTGGCTCTTTTTTTTTTTTAGTTCACTTTAATATTTTTCTACATTGCAGCATTCGCCAAAATTATAGTCATTGAACATATATAAAAACATATGTAGTCATTTTGCAGATAGAACGGTATTTTACAAAATGTATTTTCATTGTCTATAGAATAATATATTCTAATTAAATATATATAGGAGAAAATAAAAGTAATTTTTACTATACATAAGAAACAACAGCAATGTAGGTAATATCTGTTACATGCTCTAACTTACTGTTCTTATAAAGAATATATGTTACTTAATATAAAAGTAGCTTTTATTTTATGTTATATGAGAAGTACAAGTTTCATTATTACCTATAAGTTCAACTTCAATATTTGCTGTTCTCTATAAATTGGTATTTAATTTATAAATACATTAAAATATAAAAAGAAAGCATAAAAACTCTTTCTTGCTGACTATAAGACTTGTACTTCTTTGCAAATGTTCAATTGTATATTATTTAATCTATACATGATTTATAGATATAGTATTCTTGTATTATAGATATATAATTTAATACTCTATCAACAAATAAAATCTATTTTTACTAAGAAATATACTATAACCTTATTTTTAAAAATGCATTTTGTTCTAATTGCTGATATTAAAATGGATGGACTTTGTTAGATTTATTTGCAAAATTATTTACTAAAAATTTATTAATGTAAATTATTGATTATCATAGGAATGTTTATTTTATTTTATTATTATAAGGTTGTGTATATTTCTACTATTGAACTTACCATAAAACTACTTCAATTCTATACTAAAATGCAATTAAGTTTCCTTGATATCTTTTACTTATTAATTACCTATATTTATATCGTGTATATGCATATTATCGATTTTTTACAAAATTTTATTTTTATCTACACCATAATCTATATTTATGAAACCCCATTGGAATATAAGCTTAATTTTATACTGCAAATCCATTTCTGTGAAAACAATTTTTTTTTTATATATATTTTTTTTATAGCCAGAAATTTGTCGTTAATATATAAACAGCAAAGGCTGTTTTGAAGCGTTTATATCTTTAGCGAATAATAAGCATATAATATATATATATGTGTGTATGCAATATGCTTTCTTTATGATTTAAATTACATTAACACGATATAATTAATACCATATCTTTATAATTTTTGTTTAATAAAAAATATAGTTTGTTATTTCAAGAAAGCAAGATATATATATATATATATATATATATATATATATATATATATTATTATTATTATTATTATTATTATTATTATTATTATTATTATTATAACAAAAATTTAAAGTAATATGGTTTCAAAAACTATAGTTTTACTTAAGATCCATTGACACATGTAACGGAACTGTTAAAAAAAATGAGTTTTATATTAATATATTATTAGATAATTACGATAATGATATACGTAGTTAAACTAATAATAAGTATTTATTTTTAATTGTCATACTTTCGTAAAACATTACGAAATAAAAAAGAACATAACCTTGTCCGATATATATATATATATTTGTTAATCTTACGTTTACTTTGGGAATGCATACGAAATATAGCATAGAAATATCTATAATTTCGAATAATTGACATATATGTATATATCAACATGTAATAACAAAATAAATATGTATTGTCAATTATTTTTCCTTTTAGATTATTCAATAGTAGTCGTTTGTATATAATTTAAACTTCGTTAAAACTATAACAAAAATAGTATAAAACTAACTGAATTTAATAAATAATTTTTACCTAGGTTCTAAACAAATGCATATTGCAAGAGATTCTAAATTTCTTTGAAAATTAAAATCATTGCAGGTACTTTAATTCATGTGTGTACAGTGTGTAGTTGCATATATCTAAACTCGGTTACAAAATTAATTGTCAATCTATATTTATTTTACATAAAACAATGTTTTATATAAAATGGTAATGGAAAAAGTAATAGAAATAAATTATTAAATTGGAGATTGGGAAAAAATTTTTAACAAAATATTTTATTCACATATTTGTGTGAAGAAATTTCAATTGTAAATCATTAAAAATTTTAGAAAAGAAAATAATATCTTTGACAGTGTAAATTCAGATTCGCGAATAATTTGTTTTGTTGCAAACTTAACAAATTATCTTTCATAAGTTAAATCAAATTATAAAACTAATTAAAATCAAAAGTATTTACTAACATTATCTTTGCCTAATAAAATAAACTGTTTAAGGTAAACTTTTGCCTAAGTCAGAATATATTCATGATTACTAAATTATTATCAAAGTGTCAACGAATAAAAAGTAAAATTATTTCGTAAATATAATGTAATTGTAATTATAATTTTCTACTAATATCTACTTAGGCTTCCACTATTCTTTACACCATATTATCTTTTTATCTTTTTATTAATTTATAGTTTCTTGTACTTCCCTTTTTCCTACCTCAATAAAAATATAGTACTTATATTACCAGTATCAGCTGATTTTCATTTTGCATCAATTATTGCATCTTCTATCGATAGAATAAAAATAATAAGAGAATTATACTTATATTAATATCCATGGTATTTGCAATTAAAGACAATGTAACTATCATACCTGGCAGTGATTGCTTCTCATCTGGATAAAGATGAACTTGCTACAGATCGTCCGCTAACTGCAGATTGTAAACTCAACATAGATCCCCTTTATCGGGCACAAACGATAATTATTTATTATTTATTAAAAAAATCCATATACTCTTTCTCGTAACATAAAACGTCGTGTAAATACCTGTAATGTACCG
Source organism: Dolichovespula sylvestris (assembly GCA_918808275.2). Taxonomy (NCBI): domain Eukaryota; kingdom Metazoa; phylum Arthropoda; class Insecta; order Hymenoptera; family Vespidae; genus Dolichovespula; species Dolichovespula sylvestris. The sequence continues at coordinate 6,076,220 of OU964976.1, forward strand.
ATGGTAAAGTTTCATAAAAGTACATAAGTTGTGCCTTATGAGAGCTAATAGATGATAGAAATTCTCCTTGTTCTTCTTGATTCTGCCATTGCAAAATATAAGTTCCTGCAACCTGCATTATGTGTGTACCCTAACAAATGAACATTCGATATTGTTTTACCCTCTTGGTTAATTTAATATTTTATAAAACATAATAGGACAAATTTTAATACCTGAATGCTTTCACCATCATGACATACAACACTTGGTTCCACTTTTACAAAGCCTTCTTTTGATTCTTTCGACATAGTTATTTCATGATCATTACATGGCATAAATTCCGAAATATCTGTAATCAAATTTGTTTGCTATTATGTGATCGTTCAATCATTATTATATTTTATGTAACGAAATTTGTAAATAACTACAATTTACCCGTAGAAAGATTAGTCTCATGATCTTTCGGTTTATGTAACACGGTAAATATTACATTGTGTCGCATTACATCAAAGTCCCACGTAAGAACAGCTCCTGGATCATCGCATTGGATCGTAACGTGATGACTTTGTCCGCGACTCAAACTTATAGAATGGTACAAACTATGCTCGTGCTCGCAAGCTGTACTCTCCAGATCAACTTTATACAAATTTTTTGGCACAATTCCGCCTTCCATTATATAAGTCTATCGTTATGAATAGATAATAAATATAGGTCATTTATTTGATCAATCTTATATCATTATTATATATGTATATATATATATATATATATATATATATAATAAATTTGCGAGACATATCTTGTATTACAAGTAGTATGAACTAATAAAAACAAATTACTTCAATCACAAGTTCTTAATACCTGTGATAACGTACGATTGACCAATAAGATGTTTCTTTTTTTTTCTAAGTAAATAAATATATTAAATAATTTTCATTTAATACCATTTCTACCATGTATGATGCAATAGAATACTATAAACATGGTGCACCTTTAAAGTGCATAAGTGAGGTACGTCACAATTTATGTTACTATTTTAGATTTTGCATTGATTGAAACAGTGTAAAGTTTACAACAAATAGGACATAAATTTCATATATATATATAATCTTACACTGTCTGTAAGATTGCTGGCTGCAGCGTCGAAAATATAATATCTTCGAGGTACCGTGAATACTTCATATATACTTTCCTAGCAGTTAATATATTAACTATTACATATCGATTATACTTTTAAAATAAATCTATCTCAAACTATAACGTTATCTTTAAGCTTATTAAAATAAAATTTTACGCCCTTATTTTCGAAGATCTATCTATGCAAGATAAAACTGTGAAAAAAAAATATATATATATATAACATTAAATAACAAGTGATATTACCTCAGATGAACCACCTAAAAAGTCAGGAATAAATTCTGGTTCTATATAATCGCTAAGACCGCCCTCTCCTTGTTCTTGGTAGTCTGTGCCGCAATAGAATATGAATTTTTTTCTCGTATTTTCATCTACAACACAAAACAATAAATACAAATTATATTCAAAATTAATGGAATTGATTGACTAGGTAATACAAAGTTTGTCTATTCTTACGAATGAATGTACTGATTAGGGTCCATAATATAGGAAAACATCTGGGTGCTCGTATAATAAGAACACGTCCCATTGTTTCTGGATAATTCGCTTCTACTATTTCAATAATTCGTAAGAGTGCCTAAAAAGTTAATGTATTTTTATTATTATGATTTAATGTTAATCTGTAAAAGTATATACTTTAATTATACACATGTTTTTTTTTTTTCCCCAAATTATTCACACCTTTATACCAGGTCTCCATAGATGGCGCATATTTAAACCTTCTAAATCAATTAGCAAAGACCATTGTGAAACTGGATGGCCCCAGACAGTAGTGGCCTCATCCATTAAAAGAAGTCCTTCTTCACAAATATGCAATGCCTGCGTTTAAAGTAATAGTAATGAGTGATTTTCGTATAGATTGCAATTCAAAACAAAAGTATCCAACTAATAAAACATACCAATAATAATAATTCATCCTCTCCGGTTGACTTTAGGAGACCTTTCACATCGACTTGACCTAATCTCAAAATGTATAGTGGTCGTCCATCTATATATATATATATATATAAAAAGAAAAAAAAAATAAATACTCCGAATATTATTGATCTAATTATTAATCTAAATAAATATAAGAACATATACGTTATATATTACCTTTATCAAAATGATGCCAACCACCTGGAAAATAATCTCTAATTACTTGAGGAGTTTCATACTCTTCAAGCAGTTTGTCAATTTGATGTTTTTTCCTCCAGTGTAATGACTGCGTCAACATATCTTTAGCCTTTTCTACTGAAAATTCACTAGCCCTTAAGAACCTCAGTAGCGTCGCATCGGCTGGTACAGAACTACCTCTTAATTCTTCTATACTATGTCGTAATTGTATTAGTTTGCTCTCTTGCATCATGTCTAGTTTTCCTAAATATCTTTCTATGTAGTCTGATGAGAGCTGTATCTCTATGGTATGGAAACAAAATCGTTACATATGTATAAAGAATTTTAAAAGTATTTTTATAATTGATAAAGAACAACTATTTTTGGAAATAATACCTCTATTACTAGACAGCTTGCTCTCGACATTACATACTTCTTTCTCACTATGTAATTCACTACCATCACCCACATATTTCCTATATAAAAAAATGAACCATTGCAGATGTAGAAGAATGTGATGTTGATTATATTCACTAATATTAATCTAGGAGCAATATAATATCTTTTAACTGCTGCAAATTAAAAAGAGAAAGAGACATATTTTAAGAAGAGAGAGACTTCAAAAATATTTTCACAAATAAAGAGAGGTGCTCTTGGATCTTGCCGTGCTCTTCTGTGGTATTATAGCCCCATTTTAATATAGATACCTATCATTTGCAACAATTATATTTTACTATATTAACGTACTAATACTCACTCTTTTTCTTTGGAAGTTTCTTCTTCTGGATCTCTCCAAGGGGCTACATAAGTTATACCTTCTTCTTTTAATTGATTGATAAAATATTCAATTATTTCTTTTCCCTAAAATCATTACATTTATATTTTACAATTGGAACTATCAAATTAATGATTAAAAATTGTTTCTATATAATTATTTACCTTTGAAATATTTTGAGCATATTGCTTCATTGCCAACTTTTCCATTGAATTCTCAAATCCGAAGAAGTTCTTTATGTCTAAACTTGCGGTTTGTTCGAAGCAAGTCCATTCTGAATTTTCAGGATGAATCTTAAATATATTTAAATAATAAATATACAATAAATAATTTCAATGAATAAAATTATAAACAATTCGTATGTGTTACTTACAAAGTATCTACATTTTTCAAGAACCGTTACTCTTGAAGAGAAGCTTTCGTTGTAGGCCTCAATTTCTAAAACGCTCTTTCGTCTATTTAATATATTCTTTTGAATGAAATAAACAAAATCCACGCCAATTATCTATGAACGCACAAAAATTATTATAAATTCATATATACATAGGTGCATTAGTCGAACGGAATTAAAGAATTTTTTCTAAAAAAAATATATATATATCCAAGTATTTACTTTTTTCAAAATATACGGTGCTTCAACATTTAATTTACATCTTCTTTCAGTAGTCCTAATTTCACCATTTTCGCTCTCTTCATCTAACGTAATGTCGCATCCTACAAACACTGGTATCTGAGGGCATGTAGGAAATCTACGTTCATAGGCCTATAAAAATAAAATACATATATATATATATATATATATATATATATATATATATATCGTTAGAATAAACGAATAATGTAATTAAATGTAATTTTATTTTATTCAAAACCATAAAGATTTATAAATTTGAGCTTGAAAGCAAATGACTTTGACCTGGAACATCGTATATATGTCCGTTGGATTATTGCATAATAGGATTTTAACAAGGACAAGTATAGGAAATTATAGAAGTGAAAGTATCACATCTTCAATAATCTTATTATATTACGCTATATAGATAATATTATATATATATATATATATATATATTTTTTTTTCAATCGTAAAATATACTACGCTTTCGTTTTATCAACGCAAGGTTAGTACGTAAAGTTTCAGCTTATAATTTACTTATGTACATACATGACAAAAGTAAGACGAGCAAGACTAATGAATATTTCATGACAGATGTGTTTGAAGGCTGTATAATAATAAACATACCATCATGACAAGGGCAAATGGGTGCTTATAAACTCGAACAGGTGATTGGTATTGTTGAACCATATTGGCGTGATTCTTTTTAATTGTCACTTGTTGAACGCGCAAATTATACTTATCAAATCACGATTAATCTATTGCTACGCGACAACAAGACGTAAATCCGTCGAATTTAATCACTTCACGTTATCGCAAACTATCCACCAGAGTAGACGAATTAAGTAGTTTTGATTAGTACGCACGTTCGACCACTAGAGAGCGTTAACGATAATAACATCAGCGCCATCTACAAAACTTTTTACAAAGGTACCCCTTTTGGGTCTTTTTGTCGTTACGATCCTGAATTTCGAAGACCCTTTTCGGGTCCTTTTGTTGATACGGTATTTAACGCGAAACACAATAACGATAAAAGCAATGGTACTTTCTATACTGTACTATAAAAAATACTTTTCGTTTATTGTATTCTCTCTTTGCTACTGTATTAATATTTATCGTTTGAATAAATTGTAATCATATATAGAAACTACGAATAAAGATCTAATAAATAAATAAATAAATAAATAAATAAATATATATATATATATCCCATATATGATTGACTTCCTTTTTTTCTTCTATTAACTAAAAATCCAAATTTAGTCCCCAATCTGTCGGCTTACTTATGAGAATTTTATTTTAATTACTATAATACAATAATTATACATACATGTACATATATATTATTGTTACAATCTTATTTCAATTCTACGACGATTCTAGTACAAACATCGCATCATCGCTAGCGACATTACTTAAGTATTAAATCCTATAGGTAACTGATCCATGTACAGACGCAGTAAATGTACGTTTTATGTTTTATGTTTTATTTATTTTATTTTTATTATTTTTTAACTTTTTCTCATTTTACGCGTATTCGTGAATTAAGCGTATTCTGATTTCAGGTTGTATGCTTAGAAAGCATCACGCGATCCATTATATGCGATATAACATAGAAAATTGTTTTTATCTCACTGAGGTCGCGTTATAAAATGACTTTTGACCATTCCATATTACACATTAACTCGTATGGCCGTTTTCTTTTCTTCATGACTTTTTCTTCAAAGAAATTTTGCTTCGTTTTCTTATCGAGACGATATATATGATGGCATATTGTACAGCAAATCAGAGATAAAAATATTAATAATTAATAATAATATATATGTATAATCATGCGACAAGATTTCTGATTTTAATCAACGTCGGCAACAAAAGACCACGATTTATTTTATTTTTATATAACACTAAATAATTATCCATATCCATCACCACTTTTGTCCAGTATATTACGTTTGTTGCCACAATTTTTTAGTAAAACTCGTGTCATGGCTTTTTCTTTCTTTCTTTCTTTCTTTTTTTTTTTTTTTCTACAATGTACACAATGTTGTACAAATTACAAAAATATTTACTACGGATAAAACGCTAATAATACACAATAAAACCTTCACTGGATGACAGCAAACGTAAATGTCTGTTCTAAAAAGATAACAAAATGAAGTGTCGGTTAGTAACACCAAAATTATTAATATTTTGTTGTAATTAATATTTGAGGAAACGCTTTTTACATACATAACGGTAGATTAAACGACATTGCACAAGAATGCGAACAATTCAATTTACAATTTACGTTATCATATGATAGAAATCGGAAGCACTTATGTATAAAGAGTCATTACTACTATAATTCTTCGAAATAATCTTGAGGTTCACTACATGTTCAATCTGACACAAACAAGATATCTCTATATCATACAGACCTGTTATGCGCCTCTACGTAATAATGTTCTAAAGATAATAGAACTTAGATTTGATGTAATTAGGCTCATTTTGTTTTCTTCATTATGTTATAAATCAAAATTGATATAACACAAAAGAATTAAAACAAATAATTGTAACGCACAATTTACAATCAAATCTATGTACTATTTTCGTAGAAACCAATACATTACCATCTGCAAATCTTTCAAATCACTTATTAATTAATAATCACATGATAATCGGCGTTCGCTTGCGTATCCACGGTAAATTCATCGCGTAGGAAAATCGAAAAATCGTAAGCAACATATTTGCAGTTCAACGTGGAATGTGTTTTTGATTCACGAATTATAGTAAATATTGAATAAACAATCGAACTTAAGTTCTACTATAAAGCCTAACATTCGAACATCTATGACTTCTCGCCACGAACATATAAAAATTTATATTTACCATATTATTTGGGTTGAGTATCCTGTGTCTGTTGTGGTTGTTGTTGCTGCTGTTGTTGCTGTTGTTGTTGCTGTTGTTGTTGTTGTTGTTGTTGTTGTTGTTGTTGTGGTGGTGGTTGTGATTGTGATTGTGATTGTGGTTGTGGTTGTGGTTGTGGTTGTTGTTGTTGTTGTTGTTGTTGTTGTTGTTGTTGTTGTTGTTGTTGCGGATGAACGGGATGCGCAATAGTTTGAAGTCTGACTTGACTGGAACCTGGACTTCCCCTTGCCGTCGTAACAACCGGTTTTCCTTGAACCGGTGCCGCTTGCCTTAACTGTGCGTTGCTAGCAGTTACCACTTGAATCGTTTGCTTCAAGGCAGCCGGAGCTACTGGTATAACTCGAGTTTGCAAAGGAGACTTGGCTAAAACTACTTGACCTGGCTGTGAAACAGTTTGCCCCGTCGAGACCTATAATTCAACAAATAAAGCTCAAATACTTACGATATTTTGGATCAACGATTATTATTGAATGGAGAGTGAACTAACGTACATGTGTAAATTGTTGCATGGCGGACGGCTGGACGTGCTTCATTACTTGTTGAATTTGCTGCATCGTCATGGTAGTTGGCAAAGACTTTTGTTGAACTATCAGTTGCGTTTGTACCCCACCTTTAGCAGTGACCTGAGCCAATTGCGCAACTTTTTGGGCCGGCAATTTTCTCTGGGCGATAATTTGTGGATGAAGAGCCAGCTGTCGAATTTGCTGCGGCGTGGCAGCTCTTACACCGGCAACGTTAGCAGCTTTCACCAAAGTAGCTACCGGTGCACCGCTAGCCGATGTACCCGTTTGCTGAACTTGCAATCCAGTTTGTGCAAATATTTGGGCCGGTGTGAGCCCCGATTGTGTGGGTACTTGAACTTGAGCAGCCACCGCCTTAGCCTGTTGCTGTAAGGCTTGTCTCTTTATAAAAGCCGCCATTTCAGTTTCCGACACTGTTCTTGCTACGGTTTGCTTTCCAACGTTGCTCTGAGCAGCAGTCGCGGCGGCGATACCTTGTTTCATTAACGTTGCCCTTTGCTGTGCCGCAGCGGCAGCAGAAACGGCGACTGAAACTTTCTGACCGCCGACCGCTTGTGCCTGCAACACCTTCAGTTGTTGCTGTCTCAAGAGAACTTGTTGTTGACGATAATATTGAAGTTGAGCAGCTGTCAGTGTCTTACTACCGGAGGCCGTGGCAACGGTAACACCGACTATTCCTTTTTGTGCCACACCCGTTGAACTCTGAGCGGCCGATACTAAGCCAGCCGTAGCTATCCTTTGAGCCGCTTGAAGATTAGATACGCTAACGACAGTTGGAGTTGCTCTTACATCCTGCATAGTTAACGTTCCACCTTGTCGCGTTTTAACCGTCGTAGTGACCACCGTCGTGGCACAAGTTGTAACGTTGCTCATTGTCGTTACCGTTTTCATAGAAGTTAAAGCATTCGTCGTTACGGTAGTCACAACTTGTGCCAATTGATGCACCTGAGGTGGTGCGGCATTCGATATCGTCTGTTGCGATTGTTGTTGTTGTTGTTGTTGTTGTTGCTGTTGTTGTTGTTGCTGTTGTTGTTGTTGTTGTTGTTGTTGTTGCTGTTGCTGCTGCTGTAATTTAATTTGCTGTTGTTGCTGTTGCGCCTGTTGTTGTTGCTGTTGCGCCTGTTGTTGTTGTTGTTGTTGTTGTTGAACTTGCTGTTGCGCTTGCTGTTGTTGTTGTTGCTGCTGCTGCTGCTGTTGCTGTTGTTGCAGCAAACGTGCAGCCACTTGCTGTTGCTGTTCCGCGGTTAAAACCTAAGTAACGTGTTAATAGTAATAATAATAATAATAATTTGTTATATCAAAGAGAACATTAAAATAAACAAAATCCATTGAAGATACTAACAGCGTGTTTTAGTTTTTCCTTTGCTATTCTATCGGCTCTTCGGGTAGCGACTTCTATCGGTGCTAGTGGATTGTCATATTGAATGTGACATTCAGCTAGTACCGCCGCATTCGTAGGGTTCTTCATCAAAGGATTAACTAATAGAGGTTTAACGGTGGGTGTTCTTTTATTGGAAACGGATTTAATTGTTTCGAATCTCTGGCAACACATCATTGTAAACGAATGATTTTTATCTTGATTGTATAACTGAGACGTTCGCATTGGCCTATTAGTTTTACTTTGTTGCTGTAAAGCAAAATATATACAAATATAATAAAATGATAAAAGAAGAAAAAAAAAAAAAAAAAAAAAAAAAAAAAGAGAAAAAAAAAATAATCGTTTTATCATTGTCACGGTGATAACCGAACTTTACCTCCGAAACTTGAGGTATTTTATAAACGCCCTTTTGTTTCTTTTGTTTCTTCGGCGTCGTATCATAAAGAAGCTTTCCCTCTTCTCTGGGAACAATAACGGATTCGTAACGATTTTTACATTGTTTAGGGGATCTGTATATGCGTGAGGTGTTATTAACGATATCGGCAACCAAATCCCAATTTGGCGTATGACCAGGAGACAATATCATCAAATTAAGAGGCAACCCCTGATAAACTTGAATCGCTTGAAGCAATGCCCAATCCTCGTGTATCATCCAATCCAATATGTGCTGTTCCTGTTCCCCAGAATTTTTCGCCATATGGGACGGTTTAATACCGGGCGGCATTGGTATACTACTCGGTCTTACGATTTCACGATATTTGTGGAGCTTCATATCCCGACGAATTTTCATCATGGCCGGGGAAGGCTTATCGAACAGAGATCTAGGCGCATAGACAGACTCCTCTTTGTGTCGCATCTTAACTGGACGTCGTCCTAAACGAATGATTTATTTACCGTTAACAATCCTTACTCTTGGACACGTTACACGTTTGCAAGAAACATTTTCAAGAAATGGAGAGGGCGGGGGGCAGGAGGAGGCAATATATATCAATATTCTTACCATCTCGTTCGTTCATTCCGGTGTCGGTTCTACTTCGTTTTTGTTCTTTCTTAACATATATAGGAGGTAATTGTGCCTCCGACATTGGCGTATTTTCATACAAAAATCCCAATGAGTAATCGATGTAGACGTCATTGTCTGTAGTAGGAGGAGTTGGTGGACACCACATCTGTTTATAATTAGAGATTGAGAGAAAACAGTTATGACATAGGTTTCGGTTCTTAAAATAATTATGACAATCGAAAAAATGTTATGAGAGTTATGGATACAAAGATTCCATCTTCTCAAGACCACACGATAGATCGGTTTTGGTTTCTCGGTTACGGTTCTTCCTTGTCGGTACTTAATGTTCAATGGATATTTTTCCTTGCATCGCGCTTTTTATTTTTTTTTTTTTCCAAAATATAACATTTTTTCGGCCCGCATAACTGTTTTAGCCAGAACCGATATATACATATATATATATATAATAATAATTTAAAACAGTTATATGTGAGAAACTGTTTTAACCCTCCCCCTCCCAGCCCCCCTATACCCACCACCCACCCCCTTTATAATAAATATTATTACGTAAGTAATAATAAAACAAAGGTATTATCGTAACGTGACATGACATACAGATTATTAAATACCAATATATTTGTTTACTAACCGGCATTGGCTCCATCGTGTCGTCTGACAACCATATCTGTAAGACAGGAAAGCATAATCATCAAATCAACTGTGATGTATAATTCTTCGTTGAAAAAAAAAAAAGATAAAGATGTTAAATAAATCTGTAAGATATAGACGAATAATATATATATATATATATATATATATATATATATATATATATATATATATATATATTATATATATATATACACATCTCTCTCTGCGCACTTACCTTACCTTACAAAACTTCCTGATTATACATACATATTTTGCTTTTTTATTTCTAACTATCACGAATATATTTTTGTGAAACAATTATTATTAGCGTACGCAAAACTAAACTTTCTCTTCTCTTCTCTATCGTAGTATAAAAAGTAAAAACAACAACAACAACAACAACAATAACAACAACAGCAACAACAACAACAAAAATAAGTGAACTTCAATAAAATCTAGGAAGAAGAAAAAGGAAGCTTGGACATGTAATTCGCTCAAAGGCTTGTTCCTTTTCTATATATATATATAAAAATATATATACACATACCAAATATATATTTGATATATACATATATATATATATCAGAGAAAGAGAATGTCATCTCTTCGAAGAAACTTTTCTAAAGTTTGAATCTAATTCAACAACCCCGTTTACACGCTTGTCAATGTGCCTGCTTATATCTTGGGTGACTCCAAGTTTGGAATGGCAAAGGCAGTGTTTTGGTGCCATTTTTTTTCTTTTCTAAACACTAACAATATATTGGAGCTCTTTCTATGCATGCTACCATCTAAAAATAATAACAAATATCTTTTCTTTGCCTTTAAAAATGTGCGGTCATGACAGCCTTGCCACACCAAACCGACATTAATGAGAATGCAAGAAGAGAGAAAAAGAAGAAGAAGAAGAAGAAGAAGAAGACGTTTTTGTATTTTTTTTTTTTTTTTTTTTTTTTTTTTTCGTAGAGAGCTGGAGAGAAAGAGAGATAAAGAGAGTAGTAAAGAATAGAGAGAGAGAGAGAGAGAGAGAGAGAGAGAGAGAGAGAGAGAGAGAGAAAGAAGTAAAGATAGAGAGAAAGCGCGCGCGAGATATATATACATATATGTACATATATATATATAAATAGAGAGAGAGAGAGAGAGAGAGAGAGAGAGAGAGAGAGAGAGAGAGAGAGAGAGAGAGAGAGAGAGAGAGAGAGAGAGAGAGAGAGAGAGAGAGAGACAGAGAGACAGAGAGAAGAGACAATTTACTTTGAAATATATTATATAAACAAGCACACTGAGAGCAAGTTTTGACACCAAAACGGAACTGAACCTTTGATCGAACAGACTTGGAAACGCACCAAGAAATAAGAAAACACATTTTGTTAGCTTTTTATTTCGTAGTAAGGAATACTTTGTTTATTTTTTCCTTTCTCGGACTCACTCGATCATACAAAAAACAGGCACGCAACTTAAGTATTACACTGGAGGAGAAAAGGGCTTATTGTTGAACGAATAGTCTTACAGCTAAAGATATAATCAGGTCATTATCACACCTTGCCGATTTCTATGCGTGTGGCGGCGCAAGGTATTATTATTATTATTATTTCTTTCTTTTTAATCTTTTTTTTTCTGGTTTTTTTTTCCTTTTTTTTTTTTTACGAGAGCAGAAGTACGGCGCGTTTTCCTTAATAATCATGACCTTTTAAACTCTTTTTTTTTTTTTCTGCGTTTGCGTTTTAGATTCGACACACCTTGGTTGTTATTATTATAACTATTATTATTATTTTCTTTTTTTTCGTTTCTTTTCTTTCTCAGGGGCTTTCGTGTGTTCCGAACGCCGTGTTCATCAAATCTAAAAGCTACACGACACAACCAGCTTTTACTGTGTCTCTAATATTTATATATATGTATGTGTATATATATATATATATATATATATATATATATATATATATAACTAATATAATACAATCGTATATGCGTGTGTATGTTTTCGTGTGTGTTTTCGTTTTCCTGAATATTTCCACTTAAACATTATTATCAATGTATAAATTACAATGCCACCGTACGAACGTTTTTTTGTTTTTGTTTTCTTTTTTTGTTTTTGAATCTTTACAATGCAGGGCACAATTTTACAATGCTAGAAAATATTACACATGTGTGCCCTTTTTTTTCAAGTAGAGATATAAAAGAAGAAAGAAAAAAAAAAGAACATCTTATATACTTTCAATATACATATATATATACAAGAACTATATTCGAAACAAAGAAAGACCGAAGAAGTGGTGGTGATAGTAGTAGTAGTAGTAGTAGTAGTAGTAGTAGTAATGGTGGTGGTGGTAGTAGTAGGAGTAGTAGTAGTAGCAATAGTAGTAATAGTAGTAGTAGTAATAGTAGGAGAAGAAGAAGAGAAGAAGAACAGAATTTGACCTTTCCTCGTACTCGTAACGCCACCATTATTATTATTATTATTATTATTATTTTTCTTTGCCATTCGAGAGGCATGTTTAATGCGTAGTAGCACGGCAGAGGTTTTTCTTTTCTTTTCTTTTTTTTTTTGCGTGGACTAACATATATACAAAAAAATGCACTGCTAAATGTTACAGCAATAATAAAAATTCCAGCGAGACTCAAGACGATATAGTACTACCGCCGAACTTATCCATTGTCATCTCTTGCTTAGAAGAGGTAAGAGGGGGAGGAGGATTAGGAGACTGCAATCGAACGGATTTCTTCGATGGCTGAATCTGTACCTCCTCGCTGTCGTAAGTCTCTAATATTTTGGCGGTATCACCGATTTTACCACCATCCGCGTTTATTGGCCTAGTCGCCGAGGAGGTCAAGCGCGTGCGTTTCATTTTTTTCCTTGACCTTCTCGAGGATTCCGTCGACGTATCGTAATCGGACTCGTTGTTGTCTATATCGACTAAGGCGATCACGGCCGATTTTAAAGATACCTTCTCCGCGTTAGCAGCGGCAGATTTTAACGCATTAGAGGCGTTCACAGTTTTGTTAGAATTCAAATAAGTACTGCCGACGTTAGACGACGTACCGTCCTTTTGCGACAGGGACGACGTCGTCGTCGTCGTCGATCCGCCAACGACATGTTGTTTTACGTTTTCGTTCCTCAAATTCATAGATACATCCGACAATCGTGTAACGCCGCCGCTGGACAAATCGGTGGTGGTGGTGGTGGTGGTGGTGGTGGTGGTTGTGGTAACAACACTGTCGGCGGAATGTTTCTTCGACAATTTCGATTCGTTCGCCGTTGAATTAGCGTTGTTCTTGCTGTTATTAGTTTTCGTATTGTGATTGTTTCTCGTGTCGAGCGTAAGAATCGCTACGACTTTGGCGGTTCGTTGTGGTTTTTCCGTAACCTCGGATGAGAAAGTCAACTTTATCTGTTCGTTCTGCTGCTGTTGCTGTTGCTGTTGCTGTTGCTGCTGCGAAAATGCTTCCTCGGCGAGCGCATTGCCGTTCGTATCCGTGCTTAAATTGTGCTCGCAAGTTTTCTGCTCATCCGAGTTTACCAATCCTTTCATCGACAACGACGTTTCAGTTTTTCTTATGTGTCTGCCACCTCTCAATACGGGTGCCGACGTGGAAGGCGTTTTTAAGCAATTTATAATGCCGACCTGCCCTGAACGCGTCACTCTGGATACTACTTTTTCGATAATAGGCACGGGTGTAACCGGTCGATGATTTTTCTGATTACCATTGACGCTCTCATTACTACCACCAACTATTTTCTTTTGTATCGTTTTACCTTGTCCGGTAGACGACGATAATTCGTTGCTGCTCTCAGTGGTGGTGGTAGATTTCATCGGCGGTATGGATCTACTTCTTCGGAACACTACAGGATTCAAAAAGCCATTATTATCCAAAGAGGATTTCGCGCTACGCGTTGTCGGTTTCTCGTAACCTTTCCCAAGAGCTTGTTGCTGCTCCTCGTTTCTAGTCGGCGAATTATTGATAACGGTGGATCTCGTGATCGGCCTAATTGTTTTTAAATCCGACGACGGCGTGCCCGGTCGACGTCTGTTATGATGAGTCTTTTGTAAATTCGAATTTTCTATAACCGACAACGAAACCGACGATTGATTGGCAGATGATCTCGTTATTCTACCGTAATCCGAAAAAGACTGCGAATAATAATTATCGGAGATTCGAGACAGTGTTATCTTTGCGATCGGAATTTGTGAGTTGGAAACAGGGACGACGACGGTACGGCTAACTCCTCCTCCTCCTCCTCCTCCTCCTCCTCCTCCTCCTCCTACTCCTCCTCCTTCTTGTTTCGCGTTCTTTTTATCGTACGATGAAGTTTCCTCGAGTTTCATACTTGCATTGGATGCCAATTCCGAGTCAACGATGTTGTTCGTCGAATTTTCTAACAACATGACGGCTTTCGCGCTACGCGTGGTCACCCCTGGCGCGCTAGACATATCAGATGATTTCCATGGTTTCGATTTATTATATTCGACATTTGAGGACTCCTTATACGATTCCAAATTTATTTTCTTAGGTATTCCCGATCTTTCAAAGTTCGTTTCTTTATTGGACAATTCATTGGTTACTTCGTTCGTTTCGTTCGTCGGAAGGGAATCGTCTAACGTACTAACTGTCGAGGATAGTTCCAAGTGATCGTCATCTTCAGTTTCCTGATTCTTAACGATCTCGACGTTAAATTTTTGACTAGAATCAATTGATATCACAGAATTATCTGTAACGGATTCATTAACCAAATATTCGGTGGTTTCCATCGAATTATCGATACTTCGAAACGTTGCGTCGGAATCGACGCTTCTGTGTTCATCCGGTAAAGAAGAATTGGATTCCTTCGAATAGATATGAGAATCGTTTTTAGTCTCGTTATCTACGACGGTCACAGGGTCAGTACTACTATTTTCATTTTCTACATTCTCATCGTACGACGAAGAAAACGAATAGGGAAATAACGTAGACTTTTTAACGGAGTTGTTGGGCGTCGTTGGACGCGTCGATTTATCGTCGTTGCTAGAATATAACGACGAGGAATTCGACTCCGACAACACGGAACAATTTGATTTATCGATCATCTCTTCCGTTAAAGCTTTAGAAATTACTGGCTCGTTAACGGGTACCACAACACTGTGTCCTATTATATCATTTATTATCGCGTTATCAATTATATTTCCGATAGACCGATTACTTTCGTTAACGCGACCACTCCTAATACCTAATTTACCATGCCTATTATGTTCCGTCGTATAATCGGAGGAAGACTTATCGGTTTCGATCAATGAAGAAGAATCGTTTCCTTCCGACGTTGTAGTAGAATCCATTTCAGAAGATTCCGAATTTTTTTTATTACCCGTACTAATCGAATTATCACATGATTTGAATTTAACTTCGGAAGCTTTTGTATCGCCAGAATGTTTCGTTATCGTGGTGGACGAGGTGGTACGACCGGAAGAAACTTCTTCGCTAATTCCCAGTGCCTTCATCATTTTTAAATTAAAGCATTTCTCGACGACCACGCTACATTCGTACATCTGCAGAGTCGTCGTCGTTGTCGTTGTCGTCGTCGTCGTCGTCGTCGTCGTCGTCGTAGTCGTAGTCGTAGTCGTCGTCGTCGTCGTCGTTGCCGCCTCTTCCCTATTCGATTTATTAGACACCGATTTCGAATGTTCGGAGGATCTAACGCATATTTCAGTTTCCGACAAATCGGAACAACGCTTGGCGTCTGCCACGGCTTTGTTCTCTTTATCCTGAACGTTCAACGAATTTTCATCGAGCTGCAGCAATTGGCAGGACAAATTCGACGAATTATCTTGACAATTAAACGTAGTCTTTTTATAACTCTCCTCGTTGGACTTGCTCGCTTGAACTCTATCCCGATCTTCCTCGGAATCATTCGATCTTCTTCTTCTTCTTCTTCTTCTCCTTCTCCTTCTTCTTCTAGTCGTATTCAAATCTCTTTCAATTTGTGACAAAGAGGAAGCAGAGGCGGCAGCGGCAGCGGCAGCGGCAGCGGCGGCGGCGGCGGCGGCGGCAGCGGCGGCGGCAGCGGCAGCGGCAGTTATATCGTTCTCTTCAAGATCAAGCTTATTCCTTTTCCTAGGTCTACCGCGACGTTTCGGTTTAATACCAGGAAGAATAGGACTTACGTCGAGGGTCCACAAGTTAATCTTAACGTTACCCCTAGATCTAGTTCGCGGACTGTTCAAATCAAAATGATTTTGATCGCACGGCTTGTTAGAACGATTGTTACGTTTAGGATATGATCCCCGTTCGGAATCGTTACGATTATCAGTCTCCTCCTCTTCGTCCTCTTCGTCACCTTGACTCTGACTTTCCGTATGACTCGACTCCTCGTCGAGACTATCCTCGACAACATCCTCCTCCTCCTGAGAATCCGAATCAGATTCCGTCGTAGTTTCTGTTTCGCTCTCAGAAGATTCCCGAGTACTTCTACTATTTCGTTTACGCGAACCTCTCCTCCTCCTCCTACCTTGCGGAACTTTCTTATTAACTAATTTCTTTGAATTATTAGCACTATTAACCTGATTCTGCGCGTCCTCACGTCCAAAGGTCAGGGGTTTCTCGTCGTCGTCGGCCAGTCGCATCCGCCTTTCCTCTTCCTCACGTAAAGCACGCAAACGATCCATTTCCCATTCTTTCTTCTGTTCTTCGAGTTCGCGCTCGGCGGCCGCCAATTGCGCGGCCGAAAACGCGCCTTCGGACTCCTCCACGAACTTCATCGCGTATCGTTCGATCGGCGTTAACTGTATAAACAAAAAGAGATAAGGATGATCGATGAATTTCATTTAAAATGAGGGACAACTTCGAAGCTCTCGCATCTTCTTCCCCCCCCCCCCTTTTTTTTTCATTTCTTCCTTCTTTTTTTTGTTCTTTTTTTGAATAAGCCGTTTACATACGCGAATCGAGAATGACATGAATTATTTATAAATTTATTTACCTGAGACACTAAATTCTGTACTTCTTGTTCCGCCTTGCTAAATTGCGCATCTTCTTTATCGGCATCGTCCAAAGGTATATTCTCGTCGAACTCTGCCAAATCAGCAACTGCCTCGGCCTTCGCCGTTTTCGCCGCTTGAACGTCAAGATCTTCCTCCGCGGCGGCAAGGGCACTTTCGAGAGCACCCATTGCCATTTTATCCTCGACATGCTGAGATAAGCTGGATGGTAATTGCGAGACCGAGGAATCCTTATTCGTCGATTTCTCTCGATCCTTTTGTTCGAGTACTTCTGCCATTCTGGTAGATGCATCGTTTTCAGAATGATCGATGTTAAAGAGATCTTGAATGGTAGACTGTAAAGTGTGTATGTATAAAAAAAAAAAAAAAAAAAAAAAAAGAGAGAAAGAAAAAGAAAATTAGCAAACCGCCGCAAGATGTGACGTACGGATAAATTGTATTATATACATATATATATATATATATTTTTTTTTTTTTAATTCGTTCGTATAATATATAACAGATTTCTTACGCTCTTAAAGTAAGCCGTTGTAAAGTTTCCACCTTCGATGGCAAGGTCCCCAAGTAATCGTTTTTGATTCGCTTTTTTCAAAATATTTTCCTCTACAGTTTTTTCACTTACCAATCTAATAACAATCAACGCAACATCGTCATTTTTGTTTCTTTCTTTTTTTTTTTTTTTTTTTTTAATCATTCGAACATACTATTAATATACTTTCATTGATTTTTCTTAATAACTGACGAACAACAGTTAATTAATAATATCATCATATTTACCTGTAGATATGTACGTCGCGCGTTTGACCTATTCTATGGCATCTATCTTGTGCCTGGGCATCCATCGTAGGATTCCAGTCGCTATCGTAAAATATAACCGTATCTGCGCCCGTTAAATTTACACCTACACCACCGGATCTTGTTGACAGTATAAAACAGAATATTCGTTTGTCGCCGTTAAACCTTTCCATTAGAACCTGTACGAAAGAATTTTACACAATGATTGGTCGACGACGACGACGACGACGACGTTGAAAAAGAAACCAACTGCGATCGATTTAAATAACAAATAATCTCGAACGTACCTGCCGTTGATCTACCCTAGTAGTGCCGTCTAAACGCAAGTATATGTGACCGTGAAAATTAAGGAAAGCTTCCAATACATCCAACATCCTTGTCATTTGAGTGAATATCAGGACTCTGTGATTTTCGGACTTTAATTTCCTAAGAAGAAGATCCAACGACTGTAATTTCCCACAATCGTACTGTATTAATCTAGGCTCGGGGAATTGGGTCATCATAGAACTGGTAACCGGATGAAATAATTGCATTTTCGGTGCGAACTCGTGTTGCAGTTCTATCTGCATGCGACGCTGACTCCAAAGCTTATGCGGTGGTGGATGAGAAACGTGGAAGCGCGGTACAGGTGCGCGTACGGCAGGAACGTAAACGACGAACCTTTTGATTTAAAAAAATAAACAAATAACCCGATGAATATCACAGATACAAAATTATACACATCATTTGTAATACCTGTGATCTTTACAACGAATATCAAATGAACGCTTGCCTTTCAAAAATTTCAATAAGTTCCTCGACGATCTGTTCTGTACTCCGTATTGCTTCTGCCAATGCTTCCGTACAAGAGAAATATTGTTTCCGCGTACGAATTGGTATCTTTGCGGTTTCGCAATGTACAATACCGTTGTGCCAGCGACAGGCCGTCGATGGTTTCCCAATTCTCAATGCGGTAAATAAATCTTCCCCGTACAAGGGACAGGCTGCGCATCGCCTCTCGTTAATGTTAGCCAATAAACGAAGTTTCGCCTGTCTTCTTTGCTTCCGTTCTTCCTCCAATTGTGGCTATTAAAATAAAATTAATAATAATAATAATAATCTCAATTACGTTCGACGACAACAACAACAACAACAACAACAATAACAATAATATCGTAACACAAGATTTATTTACCAAATGAAATTCCGATTTAGGCTGTTCCTTTGCCTGCGCCTTTTCGGATTCTTTTTGCGCGTGCCTCGTTATAATACCGCAGCGCAATGTTTGTTGATGGGTAGTAGTAGTTTGTCCGTTACCAGCGGTCGACTGTCCTTGAGACGCAGCAACGTTCAAAGGTGGAACTCTCATTACAGGTCTACCACTGGTACCGCTCGTAGTCGTAACGACCCCGCCAACAACTTTATTCACTGTGGTCGCTGAAGTAGATAGGCCCATTAAAGATTTAGATAGTACTGTTAATCGTTGTCCGCTCGGCGTCATTACGGGAAATGAAACTGAAATGAGATAACGTTTCTCATTGATATGTATTGATAAAAATCTTATAATATATATATATATATATATATATATATCCATTGGCCGGAATAATGAAAAACTGTGCATTTTTATATGAATCATTAATATTGCAATGGAATAAAAATGAATATTTTAATTAAACTCAACGAAGGACACACACACACACACACACACACACATATATATATATATATATATATATATATATATATGTATGCATATTGATATATATATATATATATACATATATCGTGCAGTTATTTTCACATCATCATGCGCATTGTCCGAAATTATGTGATTGTCTGTCAGGGGGGCTGGGGGGGTGGGGAAATGATCACGCTTCTGACAAACCTGTGTTAGTATTTTGTTGATTCGAAGTCAAAATGATATGTCTACCAGTAGAGGTTTGAACCAGCTGCGCAAAACCTGGTACTGGTATTCTCTGGACGGAATCACCTTGTTTAACTGTGACTGTCTGTGTGGCCAACCTTTGCAGTCCATCACGAATATTTGCATTCCCAACTGTAATCCTTTGCGCATTCATAGATGCTGTTGTTGATGTAATCGTTGTACTTTGTGAGTTATGTGCCAATGTTCCAACAGGGATAGCTATTAGAGATACATATGGGACGAGACTCATGTAGAAAATTTTAAACAAAGCTGATAATACAAAATATTATTGTATTCTGGGTTCTAGAATGCTTATAAAATAGGGAGATTATAAACAAGCTGGCCCGAGAAATTGTTCTAGCACCGTTGCAAACATGATTGACAATGTAACATACAATCATCGATCGACGATGCACAAAAATATGAGAAAAAAAAAAAAAGAAAAGAAAAGAAAAAAGAAAACGCTCGAATCGATACCTTTAACACTGCCTTGATGTTGAACCAACTGTACGGAATATCCTTGCAGTTGTTGACCACCCGCGACTCGCAATGTTACACCTTAAACGAATAACAATTGACATTTGTATTTTAAACATTCCTTTTTTTTCTTTTTTTTTTTTTTAATTCTACAAATACAACATCAATCGTAAAGCTGTGTAGTATAAACCCGCTAAAACGATTTACCTTGGCTTGGAGTACTTTGATTGTTCAAAGACTTTATCAACGGCGACGTGCCCACTCTCGGGGTTGGAAGTATACCAGCCAAATTTTTAACTTTAGTTTGGGCTGCTTGAGGAGTCGACGACGACGACTGTTGTTTAACTTGATTCGACAGTCTGATATTAATTTTAATTTTTCCAGAAGGACATCTGGGAGGTGGATCCGACTGACTATCTATCTCTTCTATCAATTTTGCAGGAGTTTGCAAGCGCTTTATTCTATGTGCTCCGAATGCCGCCAACGTAAATTCCAAGTCGAGCAACAATAGATTCAACGTTGAAAGTTCAACGTGCTGTAAAAATATATCAAACAAAATTGTACAATTCTATCATAAAAATTTTTTATGTAAATAATACCAATACGAAATGAAAGTATATTACCTTAAATGGATCATAATCAAGGGCACTCCATACTAACGAAGCTGTAATAAATTCTATTGCTTCCATTTGAAACGGCGAGACGGTAGGTCTTACTTCGAACAAGTTCGGATGATTGCAAACTTTTCGTAATTGCATCAATACGTTGATAACACTTAAAAGATTTCCACTAGCCAAAGTTTCCTTCGTCCTTTCGACATAAATTTAAATTTTTGATCAGTGCTCTCCTTGGCATGTATAAAGTTTATTATATTATGCTTTGTAAAAAAAATAAAAAAAAAAAAAAAGAACGTTTAAATATCATTATCAAATTATTTGAAATAAGGTACCTACTTGGCCCTAGACATGAAGTCGTCGTACAAATATCTCTGCCTTTTTGACAATCGACACATGACAACGTGCTCGTACTTCTTTGGCAATTGTTTCTCTACCTCGGTTTTTAATCTTCTCAAAAGAAACGGTCTCAGCACCTAAATGAAAAGAAAAAAAAAAAAAAAAAAAATCCCAAACACATGAGCAATAAATTCGTACGAACGACGCTACTAACTAACAACAACAAAAATCTTCATATAAAAAATTTATAATTTATAAATGTTAAAGTATTGTTTCTCCAGACAGGATTCGTATGCCATACAAAATAAACCACTTTTGACACGCGAGTTTTAATGGAGAACTTTTGTTTGATATATCGCTATTTTTAAGGAAAAAAAAACACACACAACGTTATAAAATATCACGTGTCTGTTGTCGGTAGCGAAATTCTTTTTTTTTTTTGTTTTTTTTTTTTTTTTTTTTTTTTTTTTTTTTTTTTTTTTTTTTTTTTTTTTTCGTATAAACAGACAAGTGCAAAAATAGTACGTACAGACCTTGTGCAGACGACGAATGATATTCTCGTTGTACTCGCTATTTCCTTCGATCATTCCCGTAACAGGATTACTGAACCATTCCTTAAATTCTCTATGAGATTGAAACACATTTGGCATTAAAAAATGCATCAAGGACCACAACTCCATTAAATTATTTTGAAGAGGCGTTCCCGTTAGCAGTAATCGCCTAGAATCAAATATACGATGACATATATATATATACATATATCCCAATTATGTTACTTTGGAGATTAATTATTCCTCGCATATAATATTTTATTCTCTGCTATTAATATTCACCGTTGCGTTTGAAAATTTAATAACAATTGCCATCTTTGTGACTTGAAATTCTTTATATTTTGAGCTTCGTCTAAAATAAGATACTTCCATTTTTTTCTTCTAAAACTCTGATGATCCTGTATGACGAGTTTGTAAGACGTAATACATATGTGAAAAGCGTTCGGTTTCGTCCATCCTGAAATAATATTATTTAACAAATAAAAATTCCATAATGTCTCTTGAAAAAAAAAAAAAACTTTGACGATACAATATTATATTAATTGTAAGTATAAATAAATAAATTCTTCCTAATTACCTGTCCTCTTTTGTTTTCTCTCCTTTTGCGTGCCATAATACGTTAATATCTTAAATCCCGGACACCACTTTTTACATTCCATTTCCCAATTAAGCATTACAGATGTTGGTACTATTATAAGATGGGGACCCCAATTACCCTTTTCACAAGCCAAATGTGCCAATAATGCAATCGTTTGTATCGTCTTTCCCAAACCCATTTCGTCGGCTAAAATACCGTTCAACTTTCTGTCGTACATGGTTACGAGCCAATCCAATCCGATGTGTTGATATTCCCGGAGTGAATGTTTCAGAAGAAACGGGATTTTTGTAACGACCTATAAACATAAAATATTTGTATCTATGTGTTAAACAAAAATAAAATAAAATAAAATGAACAAATAAAAGAATTGAAGGAAAAAAAAAGAAATATTTAAAATAACAATAATAATGATGATGACAACGATGATTATGATAATGATGACAAAATGAAAAAAAAGATACCGGTTTAGGGGGGGGGGGAAATAAAAAAAAAAAAACGGAAATAACAATGTCGTGACTATCCTTCAGAGCAAATCAATGTATGAAATTACTGAATGAGAACAAAGTCACCTAATATACTTTACCCTTCCTGAAATGGTCTATGTGCAACAAAGATGCCACATCACCTTGGATTGAAAGGGTAGTAATGATACTTTATTTACATTATACTATATTGATTCATCGGTAAAAACGTTACATAACAAATTACTTACGCAAGTAGTGAGCAATGTATTTCCCTTTGGTTGTATGCTTTCCGCTAAAGCCGCGACATTATCCATTTCATTGTGGGCATCTACGGTATCCGCTTCTGAAGTCTAAAGTTAAAATATTACGTATAAAAATGATATATTATTATTAAACCGAACAAGATTAAAATATATATTATCGATGATAACCTTGTTATCACAGGACTTTTCCGTAGATGGATCTTCGAGCAGAGATTTTAGGCCTACGTCCGTTTCCGTATCGCTATGAATTTGCGTATCTTCCCCGGCCTCATCGCTTTCTTCATTTTCACTCTCGCTGCTACTTCCTTGCTCTTCGTTATCCTGCCCTTTTTCTTGGTCCGTTTCCTTATCGGAATCTGACAAAAGGCATAGCATATAATTTATTAAATATATTTATACCTTAATTATATTCAAATATTATTGAATTATTTTGGAAATTTCTAATTAATCTCAGACAAATGCCTCGATTTACATCAAAAAAAATAGGATCGAGTATGAATACCATAGCTCTCACCATCAGGATTGGTATGATTATCTTCATCGATTAATAAAAAAAAAAAAAAAAAAAATCAAGAGATATAACGCCGAACGAGAGAATTAAGATGATAGAGATTTACCTTGAGCATCATCTTCATCCACATCCATCGGTTCATTCGACGTATTACCATATTTAGCCATAAGTTCGTCGATAGACATTTCATTCTCTGCCTACAAATATATATATATATATATATATAATATGTATAGTTTAATAAAATTATAATTTTTGAAATGTTTTTTTTTTTTTTTATCTAAAACGTGCGATACGAACCTTAAGGTCATCCAACTCCTGTTTGTGATCTGTATTTTCCTCCATTTTTTCCTGTTCCATTATGGTATCTTCCTCGTCGGAGGACTCATCGGATGCAACAACAAAATCAGTATCTCCGTCAGAAGTTTTTTCGTTTTCCTATAATACAAATTAAATTATATCAGTTTATTATCAACGATAGATCTTAAAAGACAAAGAAGACGCGCACGCACCGCTGTCTCAACTTCTTTTCCAGTAGGCGATAAACTTTTATTCCTTTCTTCCAAATAATTCGGCGGTAGATCTTTCAAAAGATCTTCTAAAGACATTTCCGATTCTTTTTTCAATAATTCTATTTCCTCTTTTTGATCTACCGTCGATTTCATCTCTTCTTCGGCCTTAGCTATAGTCTCTTCGTCATCGTCCGAACTTTGATTTGGCTGAAACTCTTCTACAATGGAGAGAAAAAGAAAAAGAAAATTGGTTTGTTATGTAATTATTACACAACGATACGTATATATTAAGAATATGTTGTTAGGAATAAATTAATTCGATTTACCATCAGAGTGAGATTTTCCAATTGGTACAGGCGAGGAAATACGTGAACTATTTATCGAAGCTGGTATACTTTGTGAGCCGTCTGTCTTATTAAGACCTTCAGTTAACCACGTTGAATATTTTTCTGTTTGTCCTACAATGAAATTTAAATGCTGGTCTAATGCTTTTTTTCTTTTTTCTTCTAACCTTGTTTGTTGCTTGTACTCCACCAGCTATAAAGAAAAATACCATGGACGAAAGTTTCCTTAACGAAATTTACTAATCAAAATATCCCAATATTACGTGTGTAAAGAATAATTGTCCAGCATCAATATTCTTTGACGGTATATAGTAATAATTAATACAGTCATACACAATATGCCGACTTTGCTGTTCCCACAACGAGCACACAATCTCAACAAATTTATATTGAAACTGTCGGCTTATTGGTGTGGGGTAACAACAGTAGTATGCGCGCGCTTTTGTCATAATAAAAATGTTTAAAAAGAATTAATCATAAAAATTGTTAATTTTATTATTACCTTCTCTACATTTGCCCAAAAAGTTTTAATTTCTTTTGCAACAAAACTAGCAATTTTCTTGAGCCTAAGTTCTTGAGACTTTTCAGCCTTTTGAGCTTGTATTGCTTTTTCTTGAAAATGTTTTTGAACCATACGCGCACACTTTTTCGCGGCGGCCTTCTTCCATTTTCGTTCTTGCGCAAAATCGGCAGCTAACCAAACCATTTCTTCCAATAAGTAATCCCAATGAGCTTTTGTTCTTGCAGGCTCCTGCACCTTTGGCAATCTTCTTTCGGACCATAATCCTTCACGTTGTAACTCTGCAATCCTTTGCATTACGTATGCTTCCTATAAATTAAATTAAATTAAATTAAATTAAATTAAATTAAATTAAGTATATATATATATATTGTTGTTGAATTTATAAACCATAATTCAAATAATAACTTACTTGTTTTGCCTTCTCCACAATTTGTTCTTGATTATTTGTGATATCATTGGAAACTACGGAAGTAGTAGGTAATTTCATAAGCTTAACAACAGGTTGTGAAGTACTTCTAGAAGGACTAGGAGCTTTTGTTACAACTGGAGTGATAGGTGTTTTCTCGGTAACCGGACTTGCAGGGGTTGTATGTTTTGGTATTTCTGGAACTATCGGAGTTCCGCCTGAAATAACAGAAACAAATATTTCTCATGAATAAGTTACAAGAAAATGAGAAATTAATATAATTTGTTGTTATCGTTGTAACAAAGCGCCCTTCGGTTGAATAAATTATTTAAACAACCTTACACTTGCTTTGTATCATTTTACCACGCCGAGTAACCATTTCAACGTATAATTTATTAAAACGGTCGTCGGGCGTGGAATTAACGTACTATATTATTAATCAAGATAAAATAATTATTATACATAATTTAGAATAGAAAAAAATATAATGAAAATATAGTTCTCTATAACAGCAACGTAAATAATACAGGTGAAAGAAAAAGGATGAAGAAAACTTTGTTTCTTGCACATACAATTTCAAAACTTCAGCATTCAAATTGTATAAAATGACAAGAATCAATGTAAACTAAATATTTGACAATATTGACAGTGCCCTTGTCCATTGTGTACTTTAAACAAAATATAATTATAATGATCATGCAGCAAATAATAACTTTGTTAGGGGTAGTATATTATAATTGTAAATATTTATATTCCTGATAGCTACGAATTAAAATAAAATGAAAAGTACATAAGTAAACGTTTTATACTTTAGTAAATTTCATAGTGATACATATATTACCTCAAATATATGCAATAATTGTATCCACCACCCGCAACATAACTAGCACCTTGGAAATAATTAACGGAATAAAAAGCACATACAAACAGAAAGACATTTAATTATTATTTTAACATAATGGAAATCAAGATTTATCTGATGATTTATTATAAATTAAAACACAATTGTCCTCCTCAAAGTAAATTTTATGAAATACTCTAAACATCAAATGACAGGCCTACGAGTAATCACCTATAATGAGCGTGGGTGCTAGAGTAGAAGTAGGTGGAGGGTGAACGGTGACTGGTGAAGACTGTATTGCTGCTCGGAAGGCAAACACCATGCCATGGCGGCCCCCTTGAGGCCTACCTGGTACTTGTCCTATTGCGCAAATGATTTTTTATTGTATCATGACACATGTACTAAATTTTATCTGCTTTGACTAAATTATTTTCCATAATATATATCTAATATATTAATTAATGTTATGAAAATGGACCAATGACTTTGATTTATGTGTTTCAATAAAATTTGTCTTGAAAATATCGCCACTTTTTATGTTTTAACGAATGTTAGATAAATATGCAAAATATTTATTATAGTACATCAGGCTATCAGTGAGGTAACACTTTTGTGACATGCGAAATAAATATTATATAAGAGAGTTGATTCTGGAAAAAAAAAAGGATGCGTACAAATGCTTATAATTTTGTGTGCACTTATATAGGAAAAGTCAACTAATTATCATTTCATAACTATAGTTAATAATAGGAATTACATAATTAAACGCATTAAATATTCGCTACCTTGTTGACTGAGTTGAGCTACAGCGGCAGGTAAAGTTGTGGATACTGCAACTGGAGTCACACCAACTCCAGAAATCTTCACTTCTGCGCTCTGGTTCGTAGGAACTGTAGTTGAGGCAGACGTAACCGGAGATAGTGAAATTTCTGGTATCGATGGCAATGGAACCGATAAATCTTCATTATTGTCTTCCATATCTAATCTATGTTGCCTTAAAAAATGTAAATACTGTGATGTAGGTGGCCGTTTTCTCCAAGCTTGAAAATCCATCATATTGCCACCAGCATGAAGAAAGAATAACTCTGAAGCATTCTCAGCATATCTTTCTCTTATCGTTCTCATTCTTTTCATTTTGTGTTCCATAATGCGTCTTCTATAACCCATTGCATCATCCGCAGTGGCAGTTATTTTTTCTGTACTTTCCGTAAGTTTTAATCTTTTTCTTGCTGGTGGTGATTGCATTGAAACTTGAGAAGTAGGCGCGATAAACATGTTTCCCATAGAAGTCCGTACGAGTTTAGGGGAAGTTGCCAATACGACTTTAGTTGGAGTCTGACGAGAAGGTGATGTAAGAGGTGAACCACTTGCACCTGGAACTCCCACAGTGCTAACACGCGGCGGTGTGTTACTAATATTAACAATCCTTGTAACACCAACTTGCTGAACATTTGTACTGGTTGTGGCACTACTTGTAACAACCTATAGAAAGATATAATGTTCCGATTATTAATAGCTGATACAATGAATTTTGTTAAATATATAAATTAAGTAAGATTTTCAAATATATTACGTATCATTTTACAAAAGATAAGGAAAACAGTTCATGGCATTAAGTTAATCTTCCGTCTCATTTTTTATTTACAATTACCTGTGTAAGGCCGGGAACTTGTGAAGTAATAACAAACTGCTGCCCACCACCTGTGGTGAGTACATTGAGTCCTTGGGCTGTAGCCAGAACCTGCTGGAGACTGACAGTTTGTTGAGTCGCACCGCCATTGTTTCCCCCATTATTTCCTCCACCCCCAGAAAGGGGCGGCAAAATAGGTGCACTTTGCTTATCACTCATTACATGTGACACTATAAGAATTGTTAAATTATATTGTATAAAACTTATCTAATTTTATGTAAGTTACATATGAAATTGTCGTTTATAAAAAAAAAAGAAAAAGAAAAAAAAGAATTAATAAATCTGCCACTATAAAAACATTGTTGTATTTCACGTTTTAAAATAAGAAGCGATTAAAAATATAATATTAATATTTGTATAAAATTAAAAATAGAATGAACCAAATCAAATAAAGGCACTATAGAATACACGTGATTTCTGTAAATATAACACAATGTTATTTATTAAATGAATTAAAACAAAAAGCATTAACTTTATTAAAATATAAGAGATTTATTTAACAATTATATATATATATATATATATATATATATATATATATAGAGAGAGAGAGAGAGAGAGAGAGAGAGAGATAAATATATACATATAAATATATATAAATATATATATATATATATATATATAACCATAAAAAGGACATAAACAAAACATTTACGAATGTTATTTGAACCAATCTAAACCACTTCTATCAAAACATTGAACACAAATAAAATCACGGACGGAATGTCAACGTATTTAATTATCTCGTAAGTATTTGATGAGTATAAAAAGTATCAAATGGCATAATGTAGCATTTTTTTTCTTTTAACAAACTTATACTTAGATACGATCTTTGTTCTGAAAATAGGATACTAGTATGGTCAAGTAAGAATGTTAATTGATTTGTGAAAAAAGCGCCGAAATCAAAATTTCGTTATGTATTCATTCATAGAAGCTCAATGTAATTTATAAAACGTTAGTACTGCGCAGAAGTGCGCGTACATTGAAAATTAAGGTATCACGAAGACGGTGAATGTCTCACCGACCAACTGGTCGTCGAAAATAGCGTTGTCATTTCGAATATCGAAAGAAAGTTAAGAATACGCGAGACTCGGCACGACAAACGTTTGGGGCGTACGAGTGTTCTTCCGACGAATAAATTACGATTTTCGTTATAAAAAATTTTTAAATATCTATTTTTTAGTTGCCGATGAACAATTAAGATAAAAAATACATTATTTTTTATTCTTTTAACCGTACCGTTAACAGAGATATATTTTTTCTTACAATTGCGTCAGTGGAGCCTCGCGGCGATACAAAAGAAATTTTTCGTCCGCCATGTTGGCGTTGCTCCGATACGAGGGCGGACTTACCATAATGTAATCACAAAATTCTGCAACGTAGGTGAGCCATCCACGAAAATAATTGTCACACCCGTGATCGGCGAGCGTTAAATTGTAATTAGGTACTTCACGTAATATACGCTACATGAGCTATATCTAATATTTTACAGAACATTTTCGCTCGACTCGCTCAAGGACGCAGACACTTCTAAACATGGCGACGGCTCCCGACAAAATTTCGGTCGGGGCCGGATCAGAAGCAGCTTGCTCATGATCGCTTATAGAAGCCACGGTTGGATGGCGCTACCATGCAGCTCGACCTCGCTGATTGGTCGAAACGAAGAAAACGCTTGGCAACGTGGCATCAATGGAAGCACGCGATTGGCTACCCATTAAAATGTTGGAACTACCAGTATTTCAAGCTTTAATCAAATCAGCAACCATTATCCGTCTCGTGTATTAATATTTTCTACATATTCATATTATATTTGTTATTAAACCATTACTTTTGCATGCGATTCTACGAAAGATTTCAAGATCACATTTTATCTACACGATCTTTATATTACAACTCTTCAACTAAACAAACGTGTGTGTAGTGTGTGTATATGATTATATATATATATATATATATATATATATATATATATATATATATTATATACATATATACATACACATACACACATGCATACATACATACAAACATACATACATATCTTCTATAATTGATCTAAAAAGGCTTTCTGTTCTTTAACAATCCTAATATAGCATTATATAGAATCCATGACCATACAAGCTAACATTTTAGAATCGTAAGCATAATTGGCTGTAATATCGCGTATGCGTTACCTTATTGGGATTCTCAGCACGATAATTAGAATTATAATCAATTATACGAATTTATATAATTTTGATTGTAAAACTTTCGTAAGAATATCGAACTAATCTCGTACATCGCATTATCATATAAGTAAATTAATACTTTTATCGAAGATAATATGGATGCAATAAAAATGAAGTTTGTACTCACTCGTTATCATCTCATCCCGTGTTCCGGCGATACTTGGAGCTCATCCCACCTTTGAGATCTTTTCTGTTCGAAAGCACGTGCACGCGATTGCCTATCTCCGACCATGTGCATGCGTGGCGTACATAGCTTTGGCGTAAAGGAAAAATACTTAGTAGTAGCACGCGTATCTTCGGCAAACGGCATTGAAATATTCGATCGAGTATACGTCGGTAGAAACCGTTAAAATGAGACTTCATCTTCAAAGTGACCTAAGATCGTTACGCGGAAAAAAAATGTGTGAAAAACACATTAGAAGAGCACAAATATACGTGTGAATGTGATCGGTGTTAATCGCGACGAGATAGCCGTACCACGACGATGTATCCTCTTCTCTTCTCGAACGATCCCATTGTCCTAACTCTTTCTTCATGAGGGCGACCGCGTGCTACACGCGCGACCACCAGAATGACGCCTGAGGTCATTTCGAGTACTTAGTACGGCGCATCATCTACTTTGGATAGTTACCTTATATTTACATTGATCTACGTAGTACGTGTGATAACGATTTGAAATTTTCAAAGGCAAAAAGTGGGGAAAACAACTAGCTCGTTATTATTCATACGTCTATAATTTATTTCCTTATTTCGTTTACGTGTGCGTGTGTATATATATATATATAATACACACACAATATATATATATATATGTATATGTATATATAATCATATATATATATATATATATATATATATATATATATATGATTATGAAATGGAGAAGTTAAATTCTAATATGCATTCTAAATTGTCTGAATGCGTGATAGAACGATTAAGTCGAAGAAAAATATTAACTGTTATGGATTTTATAATCGAGGATCAAGACAAATTGAGAACCGTAACAGATCTTTCGTTTAAGGTCCGTTTAATGTATTGTATATATCATTATAGTGCTCTCTTGTTTTTGTTTTTATAATAGATTTTCATAATCAAAATTTTATACAGGAAGTGATGGATATTAAGAAAAATCTTGCAGAGAAATTTGGCGGGGTCTTGAAGAAACCTTCGAATTGGTGGAAATTAGAACAATTGAATGTAGTCTGCACCAAAATAAGGAGGTATTAGTTTTTTATTTTCATTATTTTGTGCGTTTTCCATTATGATATCTGAGAAAGATTGCAAAATATTTTTACCAATAATTATACTGCAGTTTGGATGATTTACTGGATGGTGGTTTAAATCCTGGTCAAATATATGAAATATGCGGTGTATCTTCCTCTGGAAAGACACAATTGTGTTTAACAATTGCAAGTAATATCGCATTAGTGCCTAATAATATTGTGAGGTACATCGATACCAAAGGAGACTTCTTTGCCTCCAGAGTAGGAACAATTTTGAAGCATAAAACGAACGACGAAGAGGTAACATTTGCAATTTCGGCGAAGTGATAATTATCTATGAAATTAAAATATATTTATAGGAAATTAACAAAGCAATGGAGAGGATAAGAATTACTTCTGCACGAGATCCTAACAAATTACTTGGTATTCTAAGACATATGATAAATATTTTAAAACAAGAGAATGATATACGTACTAGAGCTTTAATCATCGACTCCTTACCAGGAATAATTTTTAAATTTTCTAAAGAACCGGAAGTCAATTTTATTTTAAATCACTTATCAAATCTATGTAGATTTCTAGCAAATGAATTTTATATACCTATTGTTATGGTAAATTTAATAACCCAATGGACGCCGTCAAACGATAAAAGCAGTGGATCCGCGACGAAAGGAACGCAAACATTAATAAATCCTACATTAGGGAAATATTGGTTACATATACCCAATACAAGATTATTGGTAGAAAAGTTAAATAATGATTATAGAAAAATTACTGTTTGGAAAAGTTTCCAAATTGGAATGGATTCTGTATGTAGCGTTAAGTTAAGCGAAGCTGGTGTTACATGAACGACTTATAATTTATGAAAAATACATTAGTTGTTGTAATTTAAGGAATAAATGTTCAGGGAGAGTAATGTTGTTACAAATTTTAAATTTTCCCGCTACAAATATAACAATAATGGCGGCACCACCAACATCCGTTATTTTGTCTTACCATTGTTGCCACACCTTCTTGATATTCGAGAAGAACACAACAATTCACAATGATCACATTTAGATTAGTGTTTGTAGAGTGCACTGTTAATTAATTGGTTAGAACGATGGCTTCCTTAGTTGCGGATTACGGAACTTCGTCGGGTTCAGACAGCGATGGTGATGACGTATCGGATGATGCTGATAACAGGTAAGTTCAAATTAAAATGATACATTTATGCTGAATTGTTTGTTTCCTCTTTCAGCTAACCTCTGATCAGTCATATATATCGGTATGGAATTTGTTGACAAAATCGTTATATTCATAATATTAAAAAAACTTGTTGCTATTGTTTGAAGAACGTATACACACAACTTCGAAGTATGATCCGATATTAAACGTCATCCGAATTATCTTATTTGATAATCAGTCTGCATAAAAATGTAATGACGAATTTTTATATTTATTTTCAGATCTGTTTGTTTCATATTAATAACTCGTGATACATGTATCTTCGCTGCAAATTTATTTTCTATCTCTGTAAAAATTTTTTTTCTTTTTTTAATTTTCACGAGGTAATTATTTATATGTTTCATGCATGTTTTTTATTTGCTCTTTCTATTGTGGTTTTATTTTAGCAATAATATTTCGAAAAAATATAAAATATATATAAAGAATTATTATAAGATGTAATTAACAAATGGGAACTATTATTTGTATCCTGGTAGGATTAAATATAAAGACATATTTTATTGCGTATTTTTGTAATCAGTCTGTGCATACTCTTCGATTGAGCTGGTTCTTTGTAATCTGATATTGCTGAACTCTTAGTTTCAAGGGTGAAGAGGAAGAAGATGAAGAAGATGATGAACCTGGTGAAAATAATGATGACACACAAACTGAAACTGCTTCCAAAGAAAAACTTCCATTACCTACACCTGATTTTAATGGCACACCCACCTTGAAAACTTCCGTCTTCTCTAATCCATTTGTTGAAGCTGAAAAAGCTAAAAGTGCTATACTTGAGAAACATGTAAAAATGACTCCGACATTAGATGATACTAAAATGATAAATGGTAGAAAAATTTGTTGGAACTATAGGAAAGGTAGATGCCGATTTGGTCATAATTGTACTTTTGCCCACGACTCGGACCTGCATAGAACGGCGGCTGAGTTGGAAGCCATACGAGCTCCGCAAGAAACAATTATTTGTCAAACTCAATATAATGGTCAACTTTCCGTAAATGATGAAAATGACGTCGATCAAGAGAACAATCATACGAATAAACGTAAAAAAAGACCAGGACTAAGTCAGTCCTTAATTCCTAGTAAAAAGGTTTTAAAAATGTACAAAGCCCAACAAACTAAAGCTATTAGTAGATAAACAAAAAGGGGATAATAGCACTTCAAAGTATATACGATAGTATGAAGGAAATGAAGACTATTATTGTCATTTGCTTCTAAAAATGAAAAAAAATATTAGTCCTTCCAATACTTAGTTATAACATACAATTTTATAATTCCACTGAACTCGGTTTACAATTGTATGGAGGAAGCTGCTTTAAACATAATATTTGGGAGAATTATTGATATTTTAATATTTTCTTCCATATACGGCAATTTTTATAAATTTTAATGACTTTTACATAAAAAAAAAAAAATATTTATGGAATTAAATGTAAATCTAAGATAACTTGCAAACAATGCTTCCAGCAGAGTGCTAATTATTAATTCATATTATATATACTTTTCAAATAATGAAAAGCTTTAGTATTCTTAGATAGTACCTGGTATATATCTCTATGGAACAGGTTGCAATGTACAAAGTTTAGATATTATTTATAGATTTAATACTTTTTATGTGCTTAAAAAAAAGAAAAAAAGAATGATTAGTAAGAATCATGTGTGCAACAAGTCGTCTTTGCAGAAATGTTATCCAATTGTAGTTGAGAAATATTCAGAGACATATTACTATGGATACAATATATCTTCTTCTTGTCTTCTGATAAAACATTTTATAACTTCTCTTGTCTCCTGCTCGTATATGATATTTACTTGCTTATACACGTATGAGAAAGTGAAATATAGTGATTAGGAAAAAATTTCAGTATATACGATATCAAGCAATATACATTTATTATTATTAAAAAAAAAAAAAAAGAGAAAAAAAAAGTAAACTCCATTAAAATGTAGTCATACGTGTAATCTTTGATAAATATATAAAATTAATTGGACTTTTTCATTAATATAAAACTTTTGATATACTATAATACTAAATAAAGAGTGCTCACATATATCAGTATTTAAGCATTCTCTATAAATTTTTCTCAATGCACTACTTCTTCCTCATCTATTAATATATTTATAATTAGATTATGGAACTAATATAACTTGTTAAAAATATATACGAAATTTATAATTTATATATATATATATATATATATATATATATATATATATATATATATATATAAATATATATATATAATTTTTTTTTGTTTTTTTTTTTTGTTTTATACAGGTATCTTTGTGCAATCAAATATATATTGTCATAGCCAATCAAAAGTTTTTCCCGTATAAATATAACACAGTTGTTCAATATTAAACAGAGTAAAGTCGGACATGATCTGTCAATATATCAAGGTGTACAAATAGATAAAATAACAAACATAAAATTAACATTTGTGTATATTTAAAATTAGAATGTGTTGTTATAATATTTACTCATATTTTGTACAACTGTTTGTACGATTATGGGGGATTTTTTTTGAAAATTTGCAATAAATTACATACTGGTAATTAAATGTTGATTTTATCAGTTCTTATCCTCTTCTTGTATAGGTAGCTTATGAAAATATGTCTAAGATTTAATCTGAAAAAAGAAAAAAAAAAAACAAAACCATTGATTATTATATTTACAGGAAAAAAGCTATTAATAATTAAAAAAAAAAAAAAAAAAAAAAAAAAAAAAAAAAAAAAAAAAAAAAACTAAAAATAGTTCCCAAAATTGATAGGCACACGATATTTTATTAGACAATAATGGGTACAATATGAGTTCAGATCCATTATACATGAGATAAGTGATAATAACTTATTATAGCATTTTTCATTGAAAAAAATATATATATATATATATATATATATATATATATATATATATATATATATTTACATATCATTCTTTTTTATTTTCGCGACTGAATATCTCACAGGCACTTTATCTTTAAAGAATGGCAAAATGTATTAAACGTGTCTGTCCTATTTAAATAAGCACAAAGTGTATTTAGCCACCATAGTTCATCTAGTCTTGTTTTAATTTCTGAAGAAAACAACAGATTTTGTACATCATGCCGCTGTTATTCATAGATCGTAATCCGTTTGATATAAACCTGTAATAAATTATGATCCCTCGTAGAAACTATAACTCAGTCATACTTTTGCAATTAATCACAGAAATCTTTTTATAATTAAATCATATTATGTATATTTAACTTATTGGAACGGGTATGTGCCTGCTAACTATTAATAAGTATTATATTTTTTTGATGTTATAAATACATAATTCCCGTATGTTACAGAACATTACAATCGCTGAAACATACTTCTTCCATCACTTTTTTACTCTTTCTTTTCTTTTCTTTTTTTTTTCTTAAATCTACAAGATAATAATCAATAGCCAAGCAATGTGCATCTTACAGTTGACTGAAGATAGTCACATACATTATCTGTAATAATTAATACCACCGCATCTGTAAATTAAGCTACCATTTAATATTCTCACGCTATTATTTGAAGTTCAAAATTTACGACAGAAGTGTCTTGGTAATCGTTCTTTTTTATTTTATTTTATATAATTTATTTATTTTTTTTTAATTTCTTCGTTAGTTTTAGACATTAAATGAAAAAGATGTTAATTACTATGGAGAAAATGACAATAGATTTTATTGAGAAAAATTTTTTGATTGTACGTTCTATTTCAAAAAATCATACAATCACGTGTTTCTTTTATTTTTTATACCGCAAAGATTATATATATATATATGTTTTTATTTATCACAATCATTCATAGTAATTTCCTTAATTTAAAATCAAGACAATACTTTTGGTAGTAAAATACATAGTAAATAAGGAGGTGAAACATTATTCAAGTCTAAAAA
The DNA here is from genome assembly GCA_918808275.2 of Dolichovespula sylvestris. Lineage (NCBI taxonomy): Eukaryota > Metazoa > Arthropoda > Insecta > Hymenoptera > Vespidae > Dolichovespula > Dolichovespula sylvestris. Next base: position 6,112,658 of record OU964976.1, read on the forward strand.
TACTTGGTATTTCAATGGATATCACTTGTTTTGATGGATCAACGAAGAACAAGTCACGATTGGATCCTTAAGTGCATTTCTATTAATGGAAAATATCCAAATGTGTAATATGTAAGATTGATTAAAAAATAATCTTTCTATGTTAATTAATTTATTTATTTATATATATATATATATATATATATATATATATATATATATATATATATAATGTATAATTTTGCCAGTGCCGATAAAATATATGACATCTTTTTCTTCTGAAAATTATTCAACTCTTTTCTCTCTCTCTCTCTCTCTTTTTCTACTGTCACTGCTATGCTTTAACACTATCGTGAAAACCATTCTTATTATGTTCATCGACTTGCTTTTGCTGTGGCAAATCGTTTAATTTTTTCATTGGACTATTACATGCACGCATTTGACTCTCTTGATCGGTTGTCTTAACATTATTTCGATCGGTATATTTACTGCTATCCCCATTTTCCATACCATTATTAATACCATTTGGTACTACGCCGATAACATTATTTATATCGCGTTCTATTATTCCACCGATCCTACAATCAACTGCGTTAACTTGTTTCTTAGTCGTAGACAACGAATCTTTCACGTCTGAAAGATTAAGACGTTTATTTTCCGGCAGTCCAGAATCTGATGGCAATCCTGCAAGAGCGTAATCTGTATAACTTAAAATTGGTAGATGTGAATGAAATTTTCACTTTCTTACAGCGTTTAAAAGAAACAGAGGATTTTACATTTCTCGAAGAGAATTATTTTGTTTTCTTTTTGTTTTATTCATATACATCATGCGTGCCTATTCAATATAGTTACCTATTTCTTCTTTTTTTTTTTTTTTTTTTTCCTCATTTTCTTTCTTTCTTTCTCCTCTTTTTCATATCAATACATACCATGCAAATTGTGGCAATATTTATTCGTGCTATTCCATTCTTCTCGCAAGCTAAGATTGAACATGCTATAATCAGGATTCCCGGTAACTTCTTTCTCGATAATAAGGAACTGTGGTAGGATATTTTTCAAATCGTCCCCGTTCAACGCCGTATAAGTTTCGAGCAACATGAGGCCTCGACATCTAAAGTTAAATCGAAATATTGTTTTTTTTTTCTTTCTTTCTTTCTTTCTTTTTTTTTTTTTTACGCCGATGTCCCCGGAAACACAAATTTGTCAGGGGGGGGGCGGGGCGGCGACGGAGGAGGAGGAGAAAAACACTCACCTTGGATGTGCCGGCTCTTTATATATATCCAGCTGAAAATACTGATTATTGATAAGGAAACAACGTCGTCTTTTGAAGATAGTAAAGTGGGAATCATCGCGTTGCGCTAACATATTTAGATAGTCTCTGTGTGTTAATTGGGTTTTTACTTCGATAACTTGACCGCACATTTTTGGTCGTCGGATGGTATGAATGTAAGACCAGTGACCTTGAAAGAAGAAATAACATCGAAACGAAAGGATTCGTTTCTCATATCTTTTATTTTCCTTTTATTTATTTATTTGCTTATTTATTAATTTATCTTTTTTTTTATCGTCCCTTCGTCTTTTTGGTCTGATCGATCGATCGATTTATTTATTTATTTATTTTTTTTTTTTTTTTCTTTTGTGATCCGAACGGACGCTAAAAAAAATTACCTTTTTGACCACGCTTTCGTAGACGAGCCTGCATTTTTGGATTATTACTTTGGAGGTAGTTATGTACGACATCGAAGTCCTGGAATGGCGGGAATTCGTTGTCCGACGGTAGAGGACCCTTCACGAGGAACTTGACCTTACAACTGCTAGAACGCAATCGATCGCCGGTATCGATGCCTAGCTTCTGACAAACGCACTCGATCATACGGCATAGTTTCATTTCGAAATCTTGCGAATTGTCAATAACGTCAAAGTAAGGATGCCCGACCCAAGCGGCCGCGGCTTTGTAATCTAATTCTCTGGCAAGCTCTACGCCTTCCGACCGACAAGCATGATCCTCGGTCGAATAAAATTCTTCTGCGCCATTCGCTGCAGATACCATATGGATGATCTGATTATAACGATTATCTCTCAGCTCCACGTTGTTCCAACCGTTAGAAGCCATCATCAATTCCCATTTATCCTTCGAGATAACTATTGGGTGTGATTTTGTATTTAGAAGGGGGAAAAAAAAAAAAAAAAAAAAAAAATAAAAAAAAGAAAAAAAAAAGAAAAGAACGAGAAAAGTGAAAAACTTCGGTGTGGTCGTCTTTATTTGCGAGAATAATAAAATATTTGTCTTGCTTTATAAGCGTAAACAACTTACATGCCGACGCATCCATGGCACCGCGATCACATATTATAAGGCAATTTCTCGAACAGCTTTCGCCTAATTGAAAAAAGGTATTTTCGATCTGTATCATCGTACGTAAGAGATTCTCTTGAAATTTGAATCCTGAAACAAAAGCCGTAAGAGGAACGTCAATGGGGAAAAAGTCGAATTAAAGGGTACGGGTCTGCGTGTGTGTTTTGCGTGTACGTGATCGTCTACAAGAGAGTTCAACAGTTTAGAGAGTTTTGTACGAATATCGATTGCACTAAGAGAGACGTCGAGGACGAATTAATTAATCAAATTGTATTCTCCTTCAAGATGATCATCTATAAATTAAATGAGTCAAAGAATTAATAATGTGATGTACGCATTACTATAACTAATGTGTGATGGGTTGGTTAATCGTGCCAAATGCAAGAGAGAAGCATCATACTGGCAAAAAGCATCTGTGTTCTACCCACTGCAGCTGGCTACAAAATATACTTTTTATTACGATCATCCGATTATTTCTTTCATATGGAATATGAAACGTACGAATAATGATCGTATCTCGTATACCTCATAATAGTTATCATTGTTCCATGAATAATTTTTTCCTTTTTGCTTTTTCTTTTTTTTCTTTTTTTTTTTTTTTTACACGATAGATAATCCTATCGACTTTAAGAGTAATAAACGTAGATGGAACGTAAAGAACGTCTTAGTATAAATTTCCATTCAATCTCATTTATTTTTGCGCATTTACTTTAACAAATCGTAATTGACGTAATGCTAAACGCACTGTCGGCTTTCGTTTATTGAATCATGGAGAGATCTCAGGGAGGAGAGATTTTAAGAAAAGTTGGATGAAAGAGACGAAGCTGTAATAGGTGTATATATATATATATATATATATATATATATATATATATATATATATACACGTATACTTTTCTGCTTTTACGTAAATTACGTTCGAGTCGATATCGTTCGATCATTCACAGGATCGAGACAGCCTTCTCTAGCAGCGAAAATGAGTTGTGGAGCCGTTCTAGCAAAAGATCGAACTTCTAACGTGTTCTCTCTCCTAATATATATATATATATATATATATATATATATATATATATATATATATATATGTATATATAAAATTAATATACATATATATACACACATACATATACTTTCGATCGAGCCGAGTCGCCTGATAAGCGCGAGTATATTATCTAAAGAAAACAGAAAAAGAAATATAACTAATTTATATATTGTTATCTCATCAGGACATCGTCTCTTTTACTCTCTTTCCCTCCCCCCCCCCAACCCTCTCGTTTTACAATTTAAAAGATAATTTATCACGATACTCATGATAAGCCAGCATCGAGGACTTCCTTCTTTTTTCTTTTTCCGTTTATCTAACATTATAAAAAACACAACGTAGCAGTAATACTCATATTCCTTTTTTCCGGCGACTCGGTTACCGTTCGAGTATTCTTTTTATTTTTTCTTTTTTATTTTTTTTTTTTTTTATAACGAGAGACAATCTCTCGCCATCATGGTCGTCGTCGTCATGGTCGTCGTCGTATCGAGAACTCACCCTTACTCGAATCGACTTCCAAAATCTCTGGCCACCTCGCGTTATCTTCCAATTTCTTTTTGTTCGGTACATCGGACGACGTGCACGATTTACATCGTTCCGCTAAAATCGTATTAGATATTACGAGGATAAATGCATTTATAATTCTCAATACTTCTTCTTAATAAACTGGAACGTTATAATCGACACTCTAATTACATAACCACGAGGAAATATATACATGTCTATTCGCGTATGTCGTGAGAAAAGATGCATTAACACGTATCGAACGCGTACGATCCAAAGTAAATGATATAGAGAGCGTTATGAATAGAGCATACATAAATCGACGGATAATTAATTGTTTAGATACGTTCTCGTATGTGTAAATGGATAACAGGTGTGCCACGACCTTAAGATTGCTAACTTTTTATTTTCTTCTTTTTTGTTTTTTTTTTTTTTTTTGCATATCAAATAAATTTTTTTGGTTTCAACCTCGTTGCAACCCCTGTTACGATATCTAATGATTTATCAGAGACATAAATCTGATTAGAGCGCGAAGATGACATTTTTCTTTTTATCTTTCGTTCGTGCGCCATTGATCTCTCCGAATAAATCATCGCCATTTATATCTTTTTATGTAATTAATATCTTTTCGAGAAGAAAAAGAAGAAAAGCTATAAAAAAAAAAAAAAAAAAAAAAAACATTTCCCTCGTCGCTTTGAAAACTATTTTTTTAGCGTTGTTGTTACCTAATCGGTAAGCATGGTTGCGTACAAGTTCGAAAGAGGTTTCTTGGGTTTATAAGGGCGAAAGTACGGGGGTAAGATGGCACGGGGAGGGTGGGAGGGAGGCAGTAGGGTATCGATTTGCTCCAAACAGCAGCCGCGTATTACGCTTTCGCCCTTAGACCTTCACTTTGCCGCGATAACATTCTCTCTATTTTTCTCCGTTACTCCTTTTAAACGGGAGATGGACGTGTGGACATAAATATATCTTCTTCTCCTTCTACTTTGTTTGTTATTTTTTTTTTTTTTATGTTTTTTCTTTTCTTTTTTTTTTCAGAACGAAGATCGAAGTTTAAACATCGCCATAATATATATATATATATATATATATATATATATATATATATAACACACACACACACATGCATGCATACGTAAACCACGAAAACTGTTTGGCACGATAAAGATACGTTATCGGCGTGGCACCGTAAGCGGAATCGTAAAAGTTGTTCAAAGTTTATCAAAGAAAAAGGAATAAAAAAAAAAAAAAAAAAAGAAAGGAGAGGAAGAAGAAGAAGAAGAAGAAGGAAAGAAAAAGCGAGCAAAGATTTGTACGTTTACTTCTAAGTGGCATGTACGAACGCACGTTCGGCACGTAAAATCTCTGGCAATAAGAATTGTTCGCGCATTCTAACCTATCCAATCTCCTCTCCACCCCCACCCCCCTCTCGGTCCCACTACTCAAGGATCTTTTTTTAAATCGAAAATTAATTTCACAGTAGCGCGAAGCCACAGAAAGTTCGTGAAATTGGTTTATTGCCAAAGAATGAAACGAGCTAATAGTTTAGCCGGTTGCGAATGATCGGACGATAATATAATATGATGAGACCAAAAGACAGATTTATTTATATCTTAAATTGGCCACTTATACGAGATTGAAACACGATCGTCAACCCATAAGGTTCGAGATCATATCGATTAAGAAATCATTGGGTTCTTAATAATATCCAGTCAAAGACATTAAACTACTCCAATGGTTTCGTTTACGTTAGTGGCGTACATACGTACTCGCTCGATGGAACTATGCGATCAATAAATATTCATCAATAATAATATATAACAATAAAAGATCGTCCCCAAAAGTGAGATTATTTTTAGACATATTTACGAACCGTGTTTACCACTTGCAAAATTTTCGCGGTTCATTGGTGTCTAAACCAATAAGTAATATAGTATAAATAAAGCTTTGTTTACTTGGTTGTTAATTAAGGGACTAAACTCGTGTTTATTATTAAAGCACCAATACTGTTTTAACTCTCGAAGAGAAAAGAAAATAAGATTTCCGAAGCCAAAGGGATGGGCACGGTTATATATACGGTTGTATGTATATATATATATATATATATCTTTTCCGGAAGCCAGATTAATGTATTTCATGGAATTCAAGGACATGAAATTAAAGACTAACGCGCATGTTCCTTGCCCTTATATAACAAAAGTCGATAATATTGGAAAGATACGAAATATCCGATGAAAGGGGGGGGGGGGGGAAACGTCGCACTATGTTTCTCTCTATGCTCGCATAGATCATTGATCACTCGGGGAAACTTACGTAGGTAAACTCGAATAGCTTTCGATAACGTAACCTAATGGATTCTAATCCTAATCGATTCTGCGATCTATCGTCGTTATTTTCTTTTACATTTTATCGTAAGTCGAATCGTGCGAGAGATCTCTCAACATTGATTTATCTGTACGATTAAAATTGACGAAAAGAGATGTTTGTCGATAAAAAAAGAGACCCGCAGAAATAATTTTTCATCGATACCCTCCCAATAATATTATATTGCCCGTTTTGTTACATAATAATCATATATTTCTTTCAACGGACACGCTCGATTACTAATTTCCAAGTAATATTTCAATCGTTCGATCGATCGATCGATCGATCGATGATATTAACATACCAATTAACTTTTCTTTAGCTAATCGTTACGATGAAATATTTATAGTTTTTAAACGATTTGCATAGAGTCAATACTACGATCTCGTTCTAACTCTCAATAATACAAATCTAACGGTGATATTCCAACGATCTCGATGGAATGGAAATGAGAGATGGGGAGGGGGGGGGGGTGAAGGAGAGGAAAAACAAGTGGAAAATTTGCCTGGCCCCTGGATCGATAAAGTAATCTTTGATATGAGAATGCGCTTTAAAAGCTTCCAGAAGAGAAAAGAAAAGGAAAGAAAGAAAAAGGTAAGGAAAAAGAAGACGAAAATAAATAAATAAATAAATAATAGAGACGAAATTTTTTACCAGATGAACATACGACAATGATAGGAGAGAGGACGTTCGAGAGATGATCTTATGTCGCGTGATTTTCACAAGTCGAATCGAGCAAGAATTTTGGCAGGTCGCCGTATTTTCTTTTACGCAATCGCCAGATGGTGTGCGTTCCCGTCGACATAGTTTTCTTCTTCTCGTTTGTAACACCCGCAAGAAAACACGCGCCAAAATATACACACACACACACACACACACACACACACAAACTAAATTCGTTTTATAAATGATCTATAATAATTTCTACGTAAAACAATAGTAATATTTTTCGAGAATCGAATGCCCAACGAATGAGACACTTGATACCTTTGGGAACGTTATTTTACATGAAAAGGAAAAAAAAAAAGAAAAGAAATAATCAACGAAAAGATTTACTACGTGAAATCTAACCTGGAACAGGTAATACTTTCGATATTATCTTTCCGTTTTGTAGCTTTACTAGGTTTCTCTTTTTTTTTTTCCTTTTTTTGTTCTCGTTAAACGACACAAAGCTGTCTCTCTCTCTCTCTCTCTCGCGCGCGCTCTCTTTCTCTTTTTATCATTATATCAGAGAAAGAGAGAGAATATTTTATAGACTACAATGTGGAAATTTTCAATGATAAAAAAAGAAAACATATCATCAGACGTGTCATTGATCTGCCTAGAAATAGCATCGATGGCCTCTTTGCCCCGATCGTGTGTGTGTGTGTGTGTGTGTGACTATATCTATGTCCTTAGAGCAGTCTTTGAAAAACTTATAGGTAGTATAGGTAATATATATCGAACGAGTTGCTTGCTTTGGTTTAACTTAAAAGAATAAAAAATAAATAAATAAATAAATAAATAAAATAAAAAATAATAAAAATAAAAATAAAAATAAAAAGAAAATATTATTATTAAACGGGTAGAATAAATATACGTCGCAGGGTTCTAAGAAAGATCCCGAGAATATTTCTTGGCAGTGTTACTAAACGAAACGAAACGAAACGAAACGAAACGAAACGAAACGAAATGAAACGAAACGTGCGTTTGTATTTCGCTAAAGAATCTCCGTATGAAAGATGATCGTTTGCTCGCTCGTGTGATATCAATAAATTCTCATCCGCGATCCATGAGAATTGTGTTCGATTCGATCCAAGGCTAAAAAGGGAAAAAAGAAGAAGACGAAAAAAAAATCGTCGAAGAAACGAAAGGGAATAATAAAAACTCTGCCTTGATTGTATTGAAGGCTAGAAATGCAAGAAAGGTAATAATTTCGTGGACGCAAGGACGATAGAATATCGGAGTGAAAATCACGAAAGAGGTAGTCGTGCGTAAAATGTCGTCGATCGATAAAACAAGATATAGAGAGCTTTTACCATCTCGTCTTTCGACTCCGTGACCTGTACCACGTTTTGCGGCATCAGCATCAGAGCATCCGGTATTAACATCAACGAGAGGCGTAGTGTGTGTAATTTTTGGATCAATATAGATTATACTTAGTACAACGCCCTACAGACTCTCTCTCTCTGTCTCACTCTCTCTCTCTCTCTCTCTCTCTCTCTCTCTCTCTCACTCTCCTGTCTCGTGAAAAATAAACGTCGACATTTTAATTAGATCTTTTCCAAGGATTAAAATAACGTCTATAATAAATATCGTATCGTATCGTATCGGATCGTGATCGGTTGATTGAAAAATATCGCCTCGCTTCAGTGGGGACTAATTAAGCGTCGATTAAAAACGATATATATATATATATATATATATATATATATATATATCGCTATTCGTACAACGATAAGTATATATTAAAGAATCCTTTTATTTTTTCAAGAAGAAACAAAGAAAAAAAAAGAAAGAAATATGAGAAAAACTCACCTTCTTCAGCGTTCAGGTCTGAAAACTTGACGCCGCCGCTGAAATGGAAAAGAGCAGAGGAAAGATGAGACCTCTTGTAAAATACATTCATGAATGTGAATATATTTTGTGCATGTGGTTTAAAAAAAAAAAAAAAAAAAAAAAAAAGAAAAAATGAAAAAAAAAAGAAAGAAGAAGAAGAAGAAGTATCTTGGAATTCGGCATAATACGAATCACAATACGTTCTCGTCTGCGTTATATCCAGCAAAATTCGAGACGATGTCGTATTATAATATTATATTGCTATATATTATTATTATTATTTTATTATTATTATTATTATTATTATTATTATTATTATTATTATTATTATTATTATTATTATTATTATTATATGTATATATCGATGGAACGTTCTACCACGGATTTCTTTTTCTCTTTCTTCTATTTTGCCCGTTTTACACAAAAAGACGTCTCTCGGCTTTCGACGACGAAATTGAAATTTAGGTATTCGATAAAAACGATCTTCCAATAAAAATTCGTACATCACGAATTTTCGTCTATATATATATATATATATATATATATATATATATCGATATTCCGATAAAAATTCGAGATTACCAGCGTTCTCGATAATCTCGAAATATCTAAACGCGTATTTAAACAAGATCCTTGTGTAAAATCGCGACGTTGATCGTAACACGAAAATATTCTAATTTTATTTGTGGTACGAGACGAAAAATCGAGGATCTTTATGAGGAAATCAATCTCTTCTATCGTCAGATACATATGCAGATAAATACATGCATATGTAACTATACGTGTATGTTTTCTTTTAAACAAAATTGTCCTTAACAACTCCCAACGAATCTTTTCGCTAATGTGCCGAATTCCTTTTTTATTTCTTTTTTTTTTCTGTATATATATATATATATATATATATATATATATATATATATATATATATATATATATATATATGGAGGTCTCCTCAGAATTTGCTCATCCTCCACTTATCGTCATCGTCATCTTCTCGATATATACACGATTTTTCTCTTTCTCTCGATTCCGTTTTGTAAATTTAGTATCGTGTAATTTTGCATACCTGAGCAGCACAGTCGCTGTCTCGGGAACACGGAACACCTGAAAAAGAAGACAACCACCGCTCTATCGAATCCACAACGAAGGGTAATTCAACCCCCAAAACCATTTAACTCCTTTTATTTATTTTTATTTTTCCGTCTTTCTTTCTTTCTTTCTTTCTTTCTTTCTTTCTCTTTCTTTCTTTCTTTCTTTCTTTCTTTCTTTCTTTCTTTCTTTCTTTCTTTGTCTCTGTCTCCTTTGTCCCCTCTCCTCACGCGCTCCCGCCCATTATAATCCGCCCGTCGAATTCTTCCCCATTTTTTAATCGATATAAGAAATGACGTGAAAAGGAAATAAATATCGGTTTTTTTCTTCTCCCTCCCTCATCTATCCATCTTTTTTTTTTTTTTTTTTTTTTTTTTTTTTAATAAAATAGAAAATCGGAAACGAGCTTCGAGAGGAGGAACGTATTGCTCCCAATTAGGTTTTATCCTTTGGTGATCGTTAAAATCGACCTGAACGAGAAAGCCTGTAGTAGCCGGTAAATGGCCAAGAAAGACGCGCGTCAAGGCCAAGAAAATTGTAGAGGGGAAAAAAGCTCCCCTTGTTGTCTGGTTCAAGTCTCTAGTAGCTTCAAAAAAGAACGTCCCAAAGTGTATATGCATTATATATATACATATCCGATTGGTACGAGTAAAGCGAAATATCAGAACTCTCCCTTTTTTTTTTACTTTTTTTTTTTGTTTATTTTTTTCTTATCTCCTGTCTCGGATAAGAGGAGATCACGACGAGACGGATCTATCATTTTCGCCGCGTGCTTCTTTATTATTATTATTATTATTATTATTATTATTATTGTTGTTGTTGTTGTTGTTGTTGTTGTCGTTGTCGTTGTTCTCATTGTTGTTATTATTATTAATGACTGGATTGCTTTTGAAACTTTTCATATTAATTAAACATTGCAAGTTAAAGTATTCATCTTCGTTCGTACCATATTCAATCTTTCTTTTCTCTTTATCGTAATGTGTTTACCGGTGGGTGGGGTAAAATTATAATTCGAGCAATTAAAATTGAGTCTCCTAGTACAAAACAAAGATCATTACGAGTAAGAAACTCATTATGATAATCATCTGATTACCACGGCGACGTACATATATGGTTTTGTTTCTTTCTTTTCTCTTTTTTTTTTTTTTTTAACCCCTTCGAAACCCAAATTAAATAGAAATGTATATTGCCGTGCCTACCTTCCATCCCATATTTTCGAAGAACGTACAAAGCCGTGTCTGTCCCGTTGTTTTTCCTCCGCACGGACCTGCAAAAAAGAAATACGTTGTTGTTGTTATTATAAAATCGATCGAATAGAAACATACATACACGTTTCAATCGAGAATGAAATCATCGAGTCGCGTTTTATAAGAGCGATGACGAGGAACGAAACCTTGATTTTCGCGAACACCATGTGGCTATTGAACTCGCTTGGCATAAATAGAAACGACGTGTAGGACGTAGAGAACGAACGCATCGTGGCCAAGTGCAATTAAATGCGAACACGTTTCATTATACAAGGAGATACCGAATATAGAAAATTTCCTTACGTTTTGAAAACACACACACACACACACATACACACACACGACACGTTCGACGTTATGCCGTTATGAAAATAATATGGCAGATATTTTTGGTCGATCGATTTATTATATAAAAAAAAAAAAAAAAAAAGTTATAGAGAGAGATATAAGGAAAACGCAACGTTATACGTATTATGCTAATATGTTTGCAACGCAATTTCAGAATCGCTTGAAATCCAACACAAACTATAACCTAACTGTATAGTCCGAGAATTATTGGTCATCGTTTGCTTAGAAACTCCACAAGGGCATCTTTTCTATTCCGTCACCGTCGTCGTTGTGTTGTGTACAATACATGTACCTAAACGCTTGGTCGAACGAAAAAATTTTCCATCGTATTTTACGACTCTCCTCTATAAATATAATCTTTCTCTCTCTCTCTCTCTCGTTCTCTCTTCGTTGTATTGTTACTACTCGCAAGCTACAATAGATCGATATGTAACACAATAGCTTAGGACAATAATTACCGTTCTTTGCGCGCTGCCTGTATATATATATATATATATATATATATATATATATATATATATATATATATATTTGCATATACAGGAAGAAGGAAACGTTTATGAAATATTAAACGTGAAACGTTTGTTTTAAATATAACGATTGATTATTCGTTATTTCAAAGCGCAAATATTTTAAATATATATAAGATGATATTTTCTAAAAGGTCGTATGCAATTGCGCTTTAACAATATAATATAACCTTAAGGATAAATGAATAATGTTCGTTGGGCGTTGAAAATTTATCGAGTTAAAATCGTAACTATTGAAAAGGTGACGCAAGAAGTTCGTGAGAAGTGCTTCTTCTCGTCGAATTAATAATCTAAACTTTTATTCGTTCATAACTGGTTTGAATTGTCGTAGACTAGTATTATTACGACAATGCACGTGAATTAATCTATCGTTAACATGACTTATAGTAACTAACTGTTCGTCGCATTTATTCTTTTTTATTTTTTTTCTGTTTTCTTTTTTAAACTCGACGTATAACAGAATGATCCTTTTAAAAGGAATGACGATGTTATAATCGCTGGATACTTTGCGTCACTTTTAAAATTAGATATATATGTATATATATAAAACCTGGGATAGTCATGATCCTGTCGAAAACGTTATTACTTATTTCTGTCTTTTAATAGTTCGATCGTAAATCATATTTCATGCAACTACATCGTGATATCGTACCGTCTCGTGAGTATAATATAAAAAAAGAAAAAGGAAAAAAAATTCGAAGGAATTAAATAATAATCAAAATGATTCGCGTGAGGAATAAAGACGATCACGTCATTTAACAAGTTCGTCATATACATATCGATAATAAGTACCTACCAATGCATAATCGATTATTCGCTAAGGTAAACTAGTTTCGCGATTGTTTCATGTTCCATCGCGTATTATCAAAAATATATTTACGGATTTCAATAGTAGCGAAATAAAAAAAAAAAAAAAAAAGTTCGATTAGAAATTAAATTATTTTAATATCCGATCAAAATTTTACGTATAACGTTCGTAACTTAATGCCGTTCCAAAGATTACTAATGAAATTTTCTACTTTAAAATCTTATCTAATTACAATGCTATGTGTAAGTATTATCATTACTGAAGATGCACGTCATGCGCCCTTGCACGTGCTATATACAGTATAGTTTATTAAATTATAAAATCCGCTTCTCTCTCTCTCTCTCTCTCTCTCTCTCTTTCTCTCTCTGTTAAGCCGATTTTCTTTTTGCGTCGTTAAATTGTATTTCAAAAAGTAAAAAAAATAAAAGGCCGTTAATACGTATCGAAGTGAATCGAAAAAAAAAAAAGAGAAAAGGATTAACCCCCACGTAGTACCTCTGTGAGTTTTTCAAAAGTACCTTTTTGAAAGATATACGATTTTTCGAGACATCCATTGGAATTAATATATTTCTTTTAAAAATGAACGTATCGTCGCGGTTTTATTTATTTCTTCTTCTTCTTCTTTTTTTTTCCTTTCTTTTTTATTCCAATATTATTTCATCGCGAACAACGTATTGCAGTTTTACGCGAAAGAAAAGGAATGAACGGGACAAATTGTTTTCCTTAAATTTAAAAAAAAAAAAAAAAAAAAGCGAAATGTTTGCTCAGTTTTATTACAGGGGGAACAAGTAACAACGGACGGAGGAACGGACGGAGGGAAAATGAAAGAGAAAAGCTGGCTTTTCATTTAACTACTGGCAGAATAAGTATCCCTTTCACCTTTCTTGGGTCGACCTTTCTTCTTCTACATGTATGTCGTCGACGAAAAGAAATTTCTCTTTCCCTTCCCCCTCCCCTCTCTTTCTCTCTTTCAAGCGTCCTTTTCTCTCCCATCCTTGTTTATTTTTCTGTTGAATAAGACTTTCGAATAATTTAAAAGCACACGGGGTTTTTATGATGGAAGTTTACCATTGTCGTATTGCGCAGCATCGTTGTGTTGCTGTCATCTTTCTACCTGTATCGCCAGTTACAAATTCGATCGATATTATCCTCCTCCTTTCTCTCTCTTTCTTCATTCAGACAGAGGAACCTAGTCTGACACAATGAATATAACGTACATACGATAAAAGTTGCAACGAACGACGGTAAAAGAAAAATAAAAAGAGAGAGAGAGAGAGAGAGAGAGAGAGAGAGAGAGAGAGAGAGAGAGAGAGAGAGAGAGAATACATCGACGACAAAGTTTTATTCGTCTCGTGTATTCGCTGCGTGCTAAAAACGGACCAATTAAAAATGCGTTCACGTACGAGAGAATGGCGGAGGAAAGAAAATGATAAGCGCAGCAGGCACGTTTGATTATTTGTAATCGTGTTTTGAGGGAGAAAAAGGAGGGGGAGGGGAAACGGAAAATTAAAAGAAAATAACAAAAAAAAAAAAAATAAAAATTGCGACGATAATAGTTTTCACGTAAAAAGAATGTAACTAAGGAAGAAGAAGAGGAGAAGAACGGGAAGTATTATGCAAGAGCGGTACAACATCGGTCGTAGGTGGAAAGACGAGCACGTGGTCCCTCGAGAACGAGAAAAAGAGAGAGAGAGAGAGAGAGAGAGAAAGAAAGAGAGAGAGAGAGAGAGAATGATTATCGTCGCAGAATTCATCTATTTAATAACGACGGCTTTAATAGAAAAAAATCTTAAAACTCTTTCGTATCCTTGTTAAAAATTGACGAGACGTAGAAAAATATACGTAAAGATCGTTGGTAAAAAGGGACGAATGGTTGATAAAAGGTAGGACACGGCAGAACGATAGAACGTAAAAAGCTGTTTACCTCCTGTGAGCACCACCTTGTACAGCCTCTTCTGTTCCATATCGGAAGGGAGAAAAAAAATTCTTATTCGAATTATTCTCCTTGCAAGTGTATCTCGAGCCACGCTTGAGCCGCGTAGCACTTCCTATGTCCAATGTCGGTTTCGCGACGTCCAGCGCGTGAATGGCGTCTCCGTCGTTCCACGACTTGCAATAATACTACATCACACTTCGTCGTACATTTCAAGATGTACTACTGCGCTTGGATACACTGAACGCATGGGAGTGAGTTTTTCGAGAGGCGGAGATGTTAAAGGTATGATGACGAACGATACCGTCGTCGTTGTCCTTCAACGGAGTTGAAAGAACGAACAATCGGCTGTAAATGAAGTAAGTCACAAAAGACTAACCTTCCCACTCCAAGAGACTCGTGCATCTCTAACTTGCCGGCTCGAGCCGAGCAAGTACGAATTTGGCCGAACTCGTTGTATATGCACAAGTTCGATGCGCACGAGCTTAACGTCGAAATATATGTCGTGTCGTCGTCGTCGTCGTCTCCGTTATTGCGTTCTTTTTTTTTCGTCCTGATTTAATACGCACATTTTCGCGTGCTTCGGTAAATCCTAATTTATTCCTTCTATTGTTATATTTCTCGTTAAACTCATTGAATCAATATAGAAACGTTGTACGACAAGCATAATTTTATTTATCAAGTATAGTTGTATAATGGCAATAATGAACGTAGAACATTTATAATACGTTTTCATTACTTTCGAGTGTAAAATTTTCACATTGAATTTAACTTCTCACACTGGAATTTATTTGCGGATAATAGTGATTTAAAAGTTCGCACATCGTGAATGAATGAATTCTATTACATTATTTAAATAACTATTAGACAATTACTATTTCATTATATAACCTCCAACTAACAAAGTAAATACAACGAATCTGCGGATTTTTAATTACAATTTCTTATACCCTTCTCCTATAATATCTGATTTTAATTTTTTAAATATATAATTCTATGTTCAAGTATTTTTGAAATATTTCATAACTTAGTATATAAGAGAATAACATTATTAACTTTTAAAATAGAGTTTGGAACAAGTATAATCATCGATGTAAATATTTTATAAATTTTCAATTACAATCCATTTTTTTATATATACAATTATTATCTGGTATTATAGAAATTTTATAATGTAAAAATCCATGAACATGATTCTTCTAATAATTTTTAATATTCTTTCTCTAGTAAGGTAAATTTTTTCTTCTTCGTATATTAAATAATTACATAATAAAATAATGTTAATAAAACATAACTTATTACTTCCGCTAGATATAAAAATTGATGACTGCTTTTTCACGTTATTGTACTAATTAAAAGCTTTTAAAAAATACTATGAATAAATTCTAGCGATATTGAAAGATAATTATAATGTTCATGCAATAAATAACCAATAATAATGACCAATGCTCCAAAATATATAACAAAAATCTCAAATGTTAGTGTAAAGTACATTATATGCAAGGATCGAGTCTTCGAACGAATTTTAATGGTATACCAATGTGAAGCAATTTATCGGGTGATCTTTTTCTCAAATCCGAAATGTAATAATTTAATGCTAGCCAACATATTTCAGATAATTTAGGTATTGTTAACCAAACATCATAAATAGCATCTGTTCTCGCTGCCTGCAATAAACATTTTACAAAATGATAAAATGAAAAAAATATTAAATGTAATTTTGTTTGCGCAAGAACGATAAAATGGTACTTACTTTGTCGCGTTGCATGCTTACGCCACCAAAAATATACATACGACCTTGAGGAGTTAAAGCAGCAGAATGAAAGAATAACGGACGCGGGAGTTTACATTTTCTTAGGCAAGTCCATTGCATTTCGCTCAAATCTAGTCTCCAAATGTCTGAAAAGACGAAAGTACCATTCGTACCTCCAGATATAACGACATAAGTTACACCCGTCTTTTCATCCGTATATTGGACAACGCCGTGACAGCGTCTAGGAGCTGGAATTGAATTATCTTCGCTATCTCCTTGAGTACTTAAAATCGTCCATTTTCTTTTTTCCAGATTGAAAGTTGGTATGTCCTTAAAATCCATATACGTATATTTAGTACTTGTAAGAAATTTTATTGTATTCTCACAAATGATACTTACTGCTAAACTAAATGCTTCAGAACCAGTACCTCCACCTATTACATAAATATTCTTTCCATCGAATCCAAGCTCGTGCCTGTATCGTCCCATTGGTTCTGACAAATCCTTTCCAGTACAAATGTATACCTTTTCCCAGAGTCCAGTTTTAAAATTAAATCTGTGAATATCGCAAGTGTATTCTCGACCGGTTGTACCACCGACAGTATAAAGATAAGGCTCGTGAAACAGCAAAGCTTGTCCGTACTGCGGCTTTGGCATGTCACCTTTCGCTGGCACTATCGTAATTTTGCCATCATCGACGTTACACACGTAAAGCTGATTGTTACAGCTGTCGCCGAAGGGTACACCTGTTCCGCCATAAACTATCAATGCGTTACCCTTCAAAATCACAGCATTAGATGCTAATTCATCAGGCAAATTTTCTCGACCAGGTAAACGTTTCCATTGATTTGTGGCCAAATTAAATTTCCAAATTTCTTTGAAGAGTGGCTTGCTAGTGAGCCATATGTGATCATTTCTCATGTCACGATCATAATCGGCGATGCACGGATTAAATCCACCATAGGAATAAAGATTTTTATGGTCGCACACTATTCTGTGTCCGCTTCTTGCCTTTGGCCGTTCCAGGCATCGCGAGCGATGCCTAACAATGACGAATGGTTTAAACATATACATTTTACCGTTGCTTCATAACTTTTCTAAAGAACGAACGGTTAGATTTACAAAGTTTTGTTGTTAATAATTCTTTAAGTACTTTTAACACTTTAAGGTAAATCGATGCGACGAATTTACGATAAACTATTTCTATGTGCCTTTTAACATGTACAGGCTAATCAAACAATGATACTTCTTTAATTTCATTCAACGATAATAGAGTTTGTACACAATCACGTAAGTACGTGGCTATAGCGTTTCACACTGGTTATACGACAGTACCACAAAGGGAGGCAATAATGGCGTCTAGCGGTGAAATTTTATTTTTGTTGCTATTTCCTCCAACTTCTCTTTTAACGAAACTTTGATTACTGTTTCACTGCTCTCGTCCGTCATATACTCATAAATATACTCCCTATCGGACACAATTATTGTTTTCTATTTTACGAAGTTAATAATACGAACATTTTCACCGAAAATCTAACCATATGTATGTGGAATGACAAATCTAGATTAAATCTTATCTACGAAAATATTTTTCCATCTCTTTCAAATAGATTTTCTAATCGTCGAATTCTATTCGTTTCTCGAAGTAATAAACCAATGTAGAAGTAGTTGCAAGAAAACGTATGAGAAACAATTGACCACCTGAAAAAGTTGATTTTTCTTTTTCTTTCTTTCTTCCTTTTTTTTTTCTTTTTTTACTTCACTTACATGTCTCTTGAGTTGTATTTGCGACTGCGCGTCATCGATCAGCTGAGTGATTTACAGCTGGTTATATACAATGCAGCTGTGCTAAGCCCGATATATTTGTTTCGCACTTGGTAACTTCCCTCTAGAATGAATCTAATTAAGCGCTAATTGCGCCTTTGAATATTTCAATTTGTGTTTTCAATTGAATATGTTCAATTTATGTTTGAATAAACAATTTGTGTAAATATATAGACTCCGTGCAACAAAATAGTTCAACGGAACGTTTAAAGAAGTAATATTTCTGATATGTAATATTGACGTATATTACTACCTAAATAAAATATTATTCTTTTATTTATCGCTAGATAAAAACACTTTTTCATGTTGACAGATACAAACAACTTCAACGTAATACTAATTGGCACGATAAAATTCTATTAAATTTTTAACTTAAATCATGATTTTGTCGATTATTCTCGGGTCAAGAAATAATAATTATTAAATATATACTTATATATATATATATATATATATATATATATATATATATATATTGAACATCACTTTTTATAAAAATCAAATCATTAGTTCGTTTCCACGCTATCTATGAAGTAAAACTCTCGGCGATAAATCTTGTCATGGTTTTTTTCCGTAGGAGAAAAGAATTTCTTTTTATATCGTATTGTTACTATTGCCATATAATATGTAACAGTAGTATGCAACATTGTCCCTCCCTCCTGCCCCCCATTATGCTTGTAGTTCGTATATTTTCCACGCCTATCGTTGAAGTCGCAGAAGTTTTATTATATCTTCTTGGAACGACGCCATCTATACAAAGTGGGAGCTCGTTGAAGTTTGTTTCTAACCTAACTAAAACGCATGATCGAACCTTGAGATATAAAAGTGTAAAATTCTAAAGAATAAAATAGTCGTAAAAAGGAAATGAGTGATGTCGAACTACAAGAGGAAGAAAGAGAAGTGTTACTTTCTATTTATGAGGGTGATCCAGCATTTAATCAGCTAACACCTACTACCTTTCAATACAAGGTTTGATTATATTGCAAAAGTTTCATTTTCATTTGAAAAACAAATTGTTTTCACGTCGAATCGTCGTTATATTTGTAATCTTGCGAATATCAATTAAAAATTCGAGAATTAATTTATGTGAAATTATATCCCAGTGACTTTTGAAGCTATGCCAAGTTTTTATTCCGATCCGTTATCGCTTGAAAAAAAAAATAAATAAATAAAATAAATAATGTCCTTTTTAATGTAAATATTTGCGTCTAAATATATTTTTATATACAGTATGGAGAAGATAATGACATAAAGTCATTCCTATTGGAAATTTCATGGAGTGCGACATATCCATCTGAAAGGCCAAACATCAATATGAATACATTTTACAATAAGCACATGTAAGTGAGTTGCAAGGTCATGTGATTTTTTTTTTGTATTCTATGGTTTTGATTAAAGGTAAATAATTGGAATATATAGTGTGCAAGAAGTGAAGGACGAAGTAGTGAAACAATTAGAAGCTGAAGCTGATCAATGGTTAGGTAGTGCCATGACATATACGTTGTTCCAGTATGTTCAAGAGCATCTTACAGAATTGTTATCTATGCAACCAGATTCTGTTGCAGAAATAAATTCACAAACGAGTAAACTTAAAATATCTAATGAGAATCAACAGGTAGATGAAATATGTATCTAATATATAGTTACATCGTAACAAAGAAATTTATAAGAATTTAAGATTTCTTTATCGTATAAAGGCGGAAGAAGCTGTAAAAAGGCCAAAGAAAGAACAACTAAGCAAAGCTCAAAAGCGTAGGCAATGGAATAAAGCAGATGGAAAAGGAGAGAGACCACGAGGGTGGGATTGGGTCGATATAGTGAAACATTTATCGCAAACTGGTCCAAAACAGGAACAAGAGTCTTAGTTAAAATTTTCTAAGACTATACTGTACAGATTTAAAAAAGGTGTGTCATATTTTTATAAAATGTTAGAAATAAAGTTTTCTCTCTCTCTCTCTCTCTCTCTCTCTCTCTCTCTCTCTCTCTCTCTCTCTCTCTCTCTCTCTCTCTAGACTGATCTTACAGTTATTCTTGGGATTTTTTAATGTTCCATACGCATCTCCATGAATTCATGGGTAAAAGATTAATCTTCAAATTCCATCCTAAAAATGTTCAATGTATTTTATATAAACATTATAAAGATTCTACTATTTATCATCATTACGTACCTTTGCCATCTAAATGTTTTACAAAGGTTTGATACTCTTTTTCTATAATAGTATCTGTATCATTAAAGATAGCTTCTATAAATGGAAAAGTGCTATGATATCGAAGAGAATCGTATTTCTTAGAAAGAAGGTATATACGTATTAAAGGAAATGAAGGTCTATATGTTTCAGTCGTTAATAACAATTCCTAAAAAAAATATATAAATAGTCGATAAATTAACAATAAAAATTAAAGGACAATTTTGAACAATCAAAAAAACTTACAATTGGAAGTCGTTGTGACATACTCGCTAATACGCCACAAAGGCAAGCATGAAAGTAGGCTTTTAATATTTGATCCTGTTCTATGTTTTTTTTTAGTACCACAAAAATAATTTTTTCCTTGATATCCACAAATATTAAATATTCTTTATGTTGAAAATCTTGTAGAAAATCTTCCGTACGTTTCGATATATTATTACCAATTCTTTTAAAAATATATGAAAGCGATACTCCTAATTTTATATGAAAACCGCATATATTTTTTGCTAAAAAAGTAAATAAAATCAGTAACAAAATTGTCTTAGATATTATTAGAATAAAAATGGGAATTATTCTTACTAGGTTTCCCCAAAAGGAAAACAGATTCTTTTTTATTAATTTCTGCTGCGTCAAGAACGGTTTCATGAATAAGATAATGTTTAACTAACAAAGCAAGGCGATCTTCATTTAACGTGTTTAACCGTAAAGCTTTAACCGCTGAATAATTGGCATATAAATGCACTGCCACCAAGAAGACATATAGTTCTAATAAATATCTGTAAACGAAAGATTCATACAAGAGAGTAATAAATAATTTGTAGACGAGTAAACAAATAAAATTACCGTCCATCATAAATGTACGACAGTATGAAAATTCCAACGAAAGATGCGACAAGATTGACACAAGTTTCTTGACTTCCATCTTTAGCCGATACATCTGCTAAATTGTTTTGTAAGGCCTAACATAAAAAGTAACATGTTAATTACAAATAATGCTTTTCAATTACATCTATATGGGAAATGAATTAATTTTTTGCAGGAAACCTGATGTTGCGTTAATGCAGCTCTGGTTGCACCACCGGCTACGCCAACAATAGATTTCATTGCGGTTGAAGCACACAATACGGCCATTGAATGAGCTGAGAAATAAGGTATTAGTAATTCCATGCCCATTGCCACATCATTAAGAATATCCGCAAACAATCTCCATTTTTTACATTGTCCGTCTAGGTCAGTCCTAATAGATCAGAATCTTTATACATAAACGTCCAGTTACAAAGTAGTTTGATAATATTTAAGATTTGTTTTATTGACATTGATTACAAGATAAAACTTATTAACAGTTTTTATGAGCTTACCCGTTCCACCATGCAAAAATTATGCGCCCGACCATACCAGTTCCATCTTTCAAAATCCAAGTTATTGCCGCAGCTAAAGGTGTCGCAGTAGATTCTCCAACACCTACTCCTTGCATAATCGAATGAGTTGTGAGAGTACCCATTATGGTACTTGCAAATGCCTATTACGTTATTAGAATTTTTCTTAAATTAAATTCTATTTTTTATTTTTTTTTAAGATAAAACTACAAACAGAACGAACGTTCGCTCGTATTCTTTTATATACGAATTCTAACCTGCACAGTATCCCATATTTGATAAGGAATGTAATCAGGATGAACGCTATCGGGAAATCCTTGTGGTAAAAAAACCTCTTTGATAATCGACAGGATTCCAGATAATAACGGCTTTGTATTTTTCGATCCAGTTTGTAAATTAATTATCGACGAGCGATCTAACCTCATAACGACGATTATATATATATTAGAGATATGATAAATGTTATTTATTAAAAATACTTTTCATAAAAAAAAGTAATTCACCTTTAGATCTAACATATATATTTTCTTCCTCGTTGCCATATATTTCACTAAATAAGATTTGGTCTTGCATTGCAAATAAAAAAATAACATCGATCGGTATTCGCCAGCTTACGTTTGAATTCTTGCAAGCACGTTATTATAAAATAGTAGATGTTTATTCATTATTAAATTATTATTGTATCGATTATTACACTCATTATTACTTAATACCCACGTAAATTAATTAGTGCAATATATATTTCTGAATTCGTATTATTGTTTATTTTATTCGTAATCGGTGTATATTGCATGGTTAATTAAAAATTGAACATTTAATTCGATTCGACTGAAATTAGCCGATAATGATACCTGCTATAAGAGAGAAAGAGAGAGAGAGAGAGAGAGAGAAAACTAAATTATTAAAAAAGCAAATATGGATTTTTGTGAGTGATCGTAAAAATTTGCAGGTTATCTTTTTTACAAAGTTTATTAATCGCTTGAATAATGATATAATTCGGAAATATATTACGTTTTAATTATAATGAACGAAAATGAGATATGCAACATATTGGTACGTATACAGGAAATTGAGAAATTGCAGACAGAGCTTCGAAACTTATTACCCCGTGTGACCAATCGCGTGCATATTGAAAAACCCGTAGAAAGTACGAATTTAGAAGGGGAATCATCGTCGAGCATTCGTTTCCCATCTCTCTTAACGTTTTCCGGTATAACTGAGAGTTCGAGCGTCAAAAAAAATGATAGCAGTTATAGAGACATTCGTCCGTCGATGACGGATATGAAGAAACGATCTCTGAAAAATGTTGCAGCTACTAAAAGAGCATCTCTAAATACTATTAGCGATTCTTTCACGAAATTGTATCGTACCGGTTGTAACAAGGAACTTCCGAATATATCGGAGAATTCCGTTAAAACTCGGCCAAGAGATTTTCAATCGTCACACTCGAGGTCTGCTTTGAACAATAAGAAAACGTCTCAAGTTTCAACGATATCCGAAAGGATCGTCAAGGATATTCCAAAAGTTTTTGATCCTACGAGATCCGAGAAGCGGATGAGGATAATAAATCGCAATAGCAAACCAGTGAACATAAATAAGAACGAAGGAGTTGAGAATGAGGATAAATTGTCGGAAGATAATAGGAAATCGAAATTATCGTCAGGTAATTGCAGTGAGTTTATGACATTTACTCTATGTAATATCGATTATTTTCGTGATAGCCATGGAATTCACCATACACTCCTCCTATCCGCAGAGATCGGATTTGCGGGGACACGTGGAAAAGTTCGAAGACAATCGACGAATCCTCGTATGCCAGGGAACTCAGACCGAACGAAAAGGAAATAACGATGGTCCATCGACGAACGGGAGAAACTTTAAATACGACGTTTTAGGAAAAATATTGAAACGTTTTGGTTATTGCATTTTGGACGATCAAACCGTATCATTTATTACTCGTTATTCGTTTGACAAAACGAAACATAGTAGTGCTCTTCTACGTGATGTTAAGAGATCGCCTTTTTTAATCTTTAACAAAGGATCGAAGAAAGACGAAATTCTTCCTACTATCGATGAAGTAATTATTTGTCAAGATTTGCCGACGAATGATGTCGGCGGTTCAAATTCGGGCGGTAATATGGCTACCATTTGTAAGATCGTCAAGAGATTCAACGGGATTGATAAGGTATCGAAGATCTTCAGGATGTCCTTGAAGGGAAAAGGTTTCCTTGAAACCTTACGACGTAACGGTCGATCGACTAAGAGTACAGGAGATAATTTAAACGATCCACTGTACTTAACTCTCGATAGGAATTTACGATCGGAATCGCTCGAGGAGATTGAAACGATACCGTCGTCTCGTAGGAAGGAACATCTTATTAAATTTCTTCGTAAAATCTGTATCTGTATAAATCTTTGATGAAAACGATCGTAGAGACATTTCCAAGTGTGCCGTTGATTTACTGATCGGTGAGAAAAAAAGGAAGAAGAAAAGAAAAAAGAAAAAAAAATCAATAAAAATTTCTCGGGTCGGTCGATAAGTTCGAGAGCGCCATCTAGAAAGACGATGGTCGTGCGAACTACGAAAGTGCATCCCTGACGATAGACTATATTGATACACGCGTGTACGTATGGAAGACTCATCGATAAATGTATACGCGCATACAGTTATATACAATACTTTGATACAAATATATATATATATATATATATATATATATATCTCATCCCGAGAAATATGTTTTATAGAAAAATAATTAAGACTCTTTCTTATATGATAAAATTAGAGCAAAAGCGTGTCGTCGATAAATTTTTTTCAACGATTAATAACTTTGCCTATAAAGAAAAAAAAAAAACAAAAAAGAAAGAAAGAAAGAAAGAAAGAAAATGGTTTAAGAATGCATCGATTAATTCAATTTCAATACCTTTTAGGTAGGAATTAAGTTGGAATTGGATGTGGGAATTGAAACGAAGAGGATGCAGTTGAACGCACCGGTGGGGTATAGTATAGCGCGAATAAACGATCGAGACGAGAAGTTAGAGGTTCGAATCCAGCGTCGTTATCCCCTCCGTTCGTTTTCAGACCCTCTCGTTTTGCAGTCAACGACTCCACGGATGGTGCTGCACTTGCGTGCACGCTCCGTGGATCGAGGACTACTACGACGGCGTTGTGCATACAGAGAGACGCAATAGAAAGGTGTGCTGCAAGCTATTTCTCAGAGTCCGGTAGACCGACGGTTAAGGCGAGCAGCGAGGTGTGTGGTGTACGACGATCGCGATCGATAAGTCGAATTTAGAGGAGGAGATTATTACGTAATCAACGTTAGAATTTAGAGAAACCCAAGTCATCTATCGACTAATAGTTTTCGAATAAATTTCATTTAACATTGCGCATTTTAAAGTTTTACGATTTAACTGATTTACCTGATTATAATAATGTAGAAGTCGTAAATGGTATTCCGACGATTCGCATGCCGTTTGCGTGTATTACCTGGACGGATTCCAAACTTAGAATTCCACGAATGTTCAACCATCGTGGTGGAATTAACTTTGATCTCTCTTTATTACGGACACTAGTTTGTTACTCCATGACGTTAGGGTGTTATTGGTAATGTAACAGGATCGCAGAGACACGCGTGCATACGCTCGCTCTCTCTCTCTCTCTCTCTCTCTCTCTCTCTCTCTCTCTCTCTCTCTCTCTCTCTCTCTCTCTCTCTCTCTCTCTCTCTCTCTCTCTCTCTCTCTGAGGATCGTGTACGACAAGAAAAGACGAAGAAAAATAATAAGAGGAAAGAAAATTAATGGAGACCGGCTAAGGGGGACCGACTAAAGACCCCGTAGTACTTATCCTTATACTTAGCAAAATCGTTTTCTTTCAACACTCAGACTCGATTCCTTAATATCCTATCCTTCTTCATCCGGTCGATCTTCCATTTCAGGAAGAAGAAGAAGAAAACGAAGAAGAAGAAGCCTCAGAAGAGTATTACTCTCCTTTGAAAAATATCGATAGAAATGGTCGATGGTCGTTTAAAGTGAGAAGAATGTAAAGAATGAGAAAAGAATAAAAAAGAGGAACAAAAACAAAAACAAGAACAGAACAAAAAAAAAAAAATAGAAAAAGATCGGAAAGGAATTTCAATCCCCGTTTTACCTAGGACTTATACAATACATACAAACATACATACAAACATACATACAACATACATACATACTTAACTTTTCTCTCTCGTCATCCTGTCTTCCTCCTTCCTCTCGTTACCTTTTGTCTCCATGTCGGTCTTCTTCCTACGTATATCCCCTCCCCACCCCACCCTGATATATCCCACGATCCTCCCTCTCTGTCTCTGGCACTTCCTGTGTTCCGCCACGTTCACCTGTCCGCCGGCACACCGTCACCACCACCATCACCACACCACCATCACCATCACCACCACCACCACCTGCCTTCGTAAAAGCAGCACCTAGCCAAGAGACACGAGGCGAACGCCGTTGGCTAAGTCATGTCCCAGGGAGTAGAGACTTTAGTTTCGTGGTATATCAGTTCTCGTATCGCCTACCAACGACGAGTGTGTTTGTATGTGTGCATGCGTGCGTACGTGTGTGTGTGTGTGACTCCCCTTTTGTGTGCAACGAAGGCTTAAACTCGCTCTACACCTCTCTCTCTCTCTCTCTCTGTGGAAACTCAACGCAGTCAATGTTAAGCTACCGTTGACTCCGGTCACTCATCGTGAGTTTTCCCTTTCGTCGAAGATAACTCGGTACTATTCGAAGAGCAATCATATATATTCGGGTAGTACCTTGTCACTCTCTCCCTCCCTCTCTCTCACACACTCACTCACTCACTCACTCACTCACTCACTCTCTATACTTCTAAATATATTCGGGCACGTGCAATCGTCGATTCCCGAGCGTGCTTTTATTGGCTTGAACCACTTGTTGCTGCGCCTCTCGAGAGCCTCGGTACATAATACATACTTTGTGTTGTTGCTTTAATCGACTGTTCGTTAACAGTAAGCTTGTGTGGATCCAACGATTTTACTCGGCTAGTGGTAAGTTTAATACGTAAATACTTACAAGATAATGTCTAAACGATCGTGTGTTGCATCGTTAAGATATATAAGATCGATGGATTTTTATTATTATTGTCAATGTTGTTGTTGTTGTTGTTGTTGTAATTGTTATCGTCGCCGTTGTTGTGTTCGTAGGAGATTCGAGAACGTTGGATTTATTATCAAACGTGATATTTGTCATTCAACTTTTCTGCGTTTCTTCACCCTCAACCCCCACTCTCCACAACACAACACACAGACAACGAATATCTTAGTGTCGATTTAGGATGACATCCGATTACATTGTTCGGTAAGTCAATCTTTTCATATTCTTTATTCGCTCTTGAAGTTTTATTATATATATATATATATATATATCTGGTAAAGAATTTATCCTTTAAATATTTTCAACGAACGAGAGCGAGAGAGAGAGAGGGATACCGAGACAGAGACCGATCAGAAAATCTTGAAGGAGTCGAACGATTCGATTTGAAATACAAATTCAAAGGATTGATATTCGTGTCAGGTAGAAAAGCTGATCGGATCAATGGACACCTTGTAAATGTGTAAGCGAACACCGGACTTCGGTATATTCACGGTCTACACGCACGTTAAAGTTTTCTTCCTTTAGATTTGAATACCGATACTGGATACTAATCGATACGAACGCGTAGTCCTATGGATAAAATTGTAAATAAAACTCTCAAGTTTACCAAGGCAGGAGAGAGAGAGAGAGAGAGAGAGAGAGATGTCAGATTAATGTAAGATGAACCATAACAGATAAGAGCTTCGCATTCGCTTGTATTTCTGGCTTATTGTCCGAAACATTTATTTGGACAGGGGAAGGAGGGAGGGAGGGAGGGAGGGGTGGGTGCTGCTTTGAAAATAGTCCTGCGTTCGTGACGTTAGATCTCGATGCGATAACCCCCAAGATAGATCATAGGGGAATAATTCTTTGATGATATCGTTCGTTATCTTTCGCCCTGTTGAAAGTTAAAAGTGGCAAACGTAATTAAAAAATATAATATAGATAACGGGGAAAAGGAGGCCGGGCGAACATTGAATGCAATTAACGACGATAACACTCTTGTTTTATCTCAAGTTTGTCGTATTCGTACAAACGAACGCATAAGAATCGTACGGGACTACGACTTTTGAACTTCGTTCCTTACGATGAAGATAATGCCGATGGTTATTATTAGCTTTATTCTTTTCTATTATTTTTATGATCATTATTATTATTATTATTATTATTATTATTATCATTGTTATTATTATTAGTTGTTATTATTATTGTTATTAATCGAAGACTAGTAAGATTCTATAAAGGGAAAGCGTAAGGAGGTCACACGTATCTATTTACACACGCCCACGAAACTGTTTACCTATCCGGCGAAGCAGCCTCGCGGCGGCTACCATAAACGCGACCGACCGGCCGGCCGGCCACGTTATTGCCGTTTATCTATTTCTGTCTCTTAATGCATTGCTTACGTACCTTTGGAATTTCGCTTGTAAATATGCATGAACGAGCAAAAGGATTCTTTCTTTCTTTCTTTCTTTCCTTCTTTTTTTTTTTTTTTTTTTTGGACCGAGCGAAGACCTATAATCACCCCCTCCCGCGCATCAATCTTATTTCTCGTTAGGTTCGTGCCCGACTTTCGCGCGGGGGGAAAAGAAAAATAAGAGAAGAGAGAGAGACCAAAATCTGACGCGTTCCTATCTCCAACAAAACGTTCGCCCATTCTCATACGTCACGGATAAAATTTGACGAAACCATTATTTACGATGTAGGAGGAGTTTCGCTTGGATTATATTAACTCGAAGTATACTCGGGCAATGACTTTTACGAATCCTTTGTCTTTTTTAACATCGCATCAACGATACTTAGAGAAATCGTTTCTTCATCGACGATCTACTCGAATTCGTTGTCTTTTCTCATCGAAAAATTAACGCGAGACGAAACGAACTCGTCCCAACGATTTTTCTATCGAGTAGGAATATAAGAGGGAAAAATGCGGAAAGGAATGAGGGGATGATAAGATGAAAGATAAAACGAGACCTGAAAAGAAAAGAAAAGAAAAGAAAAGAAAAAAAAAAGAAAGCAAGGATAAACAAAATTCCTGAGAAAAGTTGAGAAACCAATAAGATGGCGAAGAAGTAGAAAAAGAAGAAGAGACTTCCTCGGCGTTTGACATTTGCTTGCCATTTGTTTCCTGCACGCTCGGACGTTTCTACCTCGCATACGAATTATAAAGGAATTATTGCGAAAGGAGAGAATATACGTATGTACGTACACATACGTAAACATCACACACACACACACACACACACACATACACAGAGAGAGAGAGAGAGAGAGAGAGAGAGACACTCACGAATACATAGAAATCCGATATCAGAATCGATAAAATTCTCTCTCGGTCGAGATAGAAAAAGGGAGAAAATTTCATCGTCGTGAAACGGAGGAATGACAAATCTCGATTCAATCTGAACGTATCAAATAGTCCTAAGATTTCCAAAGAAAAATGTTGCTGAACCTGAATAAGAATAAGAATAAGTAGAAAAAAAAAAAAAAAGAAAAAAGGCGAATTCTCTAGCGAATTCACCTGAAACGAACGAGGCCAACCAACTAGCCGCGAACGATACTACAAGCTTAATTGTCGGCACTTGTAAGTTATATAGAAATCGATTCAGCTTTATATATAATCCGCGAACGGATAGGAATGTAGAGAAAAGAGAAGTATCTTCCTGAATTGACATTTTCCTGTTGCTCGCCTCCGCGGCAGTAACGTACGTTCATATACGTTCATACGTTCACACGTGCCTCGCGTTAAACTCCCGTAATATTCTATCTACCCCGTGTCCGTTTGCGATATCATCGCGATACTCCTATTACAACCAATTGGATTTGGATAGATGCGACGTCGTTTTTTTTTCGTAACTCTCGACGATTAGTATTTTTTATTGTTTTTTTCTTTTTTTTGTCGCGAACGTTTAAAGAAAAAAAAAAAAAAAGAGAGAAAGTAAATAGAAGAACGAAAAAAAATATATATATATATATATATATATATATATATATATATGTATCAAAAGGAAAATCTCAAAGAGAAACTTTTTCGATCGAGGATGGACCGATGGTGTTAGATAAAATAGGAACGTGGTTGGCCGTAAAATCGAGACACAGGGTATCAACGAGCGAGCCAATCTTTTGCTAGAACCCGACTTCTAGCGAGCAAACTTTCTCTCATCTCCCCGCACGGGGGAGGGGGGGGGGGAGGGGACTCTAACTAACGTTTAAGTAAACGTTTTTCGTTTTGTTAAAACTTTTACGGAACGACATTTGTTTCTTTAACGTTTCGATTGTCGCCGCGCGTATAAAGCACGACAGTGTTATTATTGGGATATTTACAAGGATCTTAAAAAAAAAAAAAAAAAAAGAAAAAAGACAAAGAGAAAAGAAAAGATTAGAATTCTTTTCTTCCCTTGGCAAAATCGATCCTTAACGACCTAAAAAGAAAAAAAAAAGAAGAAGAAAAAGGAAAGATGACTGAATTTAAAGGATCCCGATCGATTATCGTCGATCGCAACGCGTTAAGCGCACGTTTGCTTGCAGTTATCCTTGCAGCTGCTGCGCCTGCAAGCCCTGTAGAGAGCCAGAGAGGCAACACGGGCAGCAGAGCACCAGCACCAGCACCAGCCTCTTGACAGCTGCAGCTTTTTCCATCTACACTGGTTACTCTGGTTTTAATGCCGTAACTCCTTCGCTCCAGGGCCAATACCACTCGATATATATATATATATATATATACATACAGTGTGTGTGTGTGTGTGTGTGTGTGTGTGTGTTATCTGTTAAGAAAGAGGAAAAAGAAAGAAAAAAAAAAAAGAAGAAAAAAGAAAAGAAACGGACAAGAAGGCTCCGTGGATGGAAATGTGGGTTCATCTTTCGGCTTTTTCTTTTGTTATAACTGTGCATAAATATAAGATACCCCAGCGTGATATACAATAACGTTTATCTCGTTTTCCTTTTAACAAAACGAATCTTCATTTTATCTTTCTTTCTCTCTATCTGTCTCTTCATCTGTCTCTCTATCTTCTTGTTACTTTATTATTTCTATCTCGATTGGATACTCCTTCTTATATTCTATGTATATCACGTGTATCTCTCTCTCTCTCTCTCTCTCTCTTTCTCTCGAAAGAGAGAGGGGGAGAAAAGAAGAAGAAGAAGAAGAAGAAGAACGTTCAATTTTTTTTTCGATGTTTGCCGATCCCCTTCGTGCAGGAGGAGGCAGGTGCAGCAGTCGGTATTCGGGTGTACGTATCTCTTCGGGAGGAGGAAGAAGAAGAAGAAGAAGAAAGAACAAAAGAAAAAAAACAAAACAAAAAATAAGAAGAAGAAGATGAAGGAAAACGAAAAATGAAAAACGACGAATAGAAGAAAGAAAAGAAATTCGAGTCGACTCGTGTGCCTTTTTCGAGTTTCGCGGGTAAGGAGCTATTTAAAAACGTAACCAGCAGCAACAGCCTCGCCTTATGTTTGATTTTACTCGCTCGCTCGCTCGCTCGCGAAAGCATAATCGAGCAAACCTCTCTTGGCGCGAACGCACAACGTAGAGACAGATGTTTCACGACCTACTCTTCTTTCTTCCCATCATCGTTTCTTTCTGCCAGTTTCGTCGACTCGTCGAAAGCTGCTCTTCTCATTTTCTTTTTTATTTTTTTTCCCCCCTCTCTCTCTCTCTCTCTCTCTCTCACACACACACACACACACACACAGAGAGAGAGAGAGACACACACAAACGAACACGCGCGCGCATACTCACTCGAAACCTTATAGGAACGTATGGAGAACGTGGTTGATCGATAATGCGATTACATCTTTTAACAGAACAAAAAAAGAGAGAGAGTAAGAGAGAGAGAATACATATATATATATATATATAAAAAACAAATAAAAGAAGAGAAAAGCAAAAGAGGGAGTGGGTGGGGGTAGGTGGGAGAGAAAAAAAAAATCAATTTCATTCGCGCGCATGCATTCCAATCGTTTAAATGACTCCTTCGATGGCACCGTCTGAGTGCCCGAGAAGATTGGTTTGTTGAGACTCGAGATGAACTCTCTCGCGGGCTTATCCTTTCACTCGGCCGTTTTATGATAGGAGTCTCCCAGTGCCCGAGACGACGACTACGACGACGACGTCGTCGTCGTGGTAGTAGTACCCACGTGAATATGTATGTATGGGTGCGTGTGTCTCCTCTACCGTACGGTTACTCAACCGTACGTAAGAAATACTACAAGGTGTTCAATTCTCATTTGGAATCTGCGTTAAACGAACGAGTTTGCCATAATAAATTCTTTTCTTATCCTTTCTTTATTTCTACTCTTTCTTCGTTATTTATTTATTTATATATATATATATAAATATAAATAATCCTTTTTATTCGAGCGTGTTCTCACGTCGTATGATCCATTCGACATTTTCATAGTTTCATAGTTTCGTATACGTTGGTTGTGTTTCAAGCGTGTCAGCAGATGGTTTTATCTCGTATTCGTCATTAGGGCTATAACTGGCATAAGCATATACCAGGGGATAATCGACTGGCTCGGGAAACCGGTCGTAATAGTTTCAGTTTCCGGTCCCCCCTAACCATCGCTAGCAATTAGTCCCTTGTTTTCGCTTTTGTCAGCTCGACGATGACGACGATGTAGTTAATTGAAATCTTCTACGAACGATACTCGTGCACACTTGATTAATATATATATATATATATATATATATATACATATTCTCTATAATATCATAGCTGAAAATATAATCGTTTCAATATGCTCGACACACGTGGATCCAATTTCGTTTGAATGAAAAAAAAAAATACATATATATATATATATATTTTTTTAAATGAACGCACACGGTAAAAAAATGAAGTATCAAAGATACATGTATATATATATATATAAAGTAGCCTTGTTAATTGCTCAGGGCAAGTTTCGCAAACTTGCATCCGGTCGTTGCATTTGCCTCTGAAAGCGTTCTTATCGTTACATTGTCTTCCAAGTGCAACTGCGTAACCAACCACCATCCTTTCGCCTGCCATAACTCGCAACGAGAAGAATAAGAAGAAGACATGCGTGAAAACTTAAATACATACATACATACATACATACATACATACATACATACATACATACATACATGGGAGCATAATTCTTTCTCTCTTTCTCCTTTTTTTACTATCTACTCCTTCGCTTTGCTCAAAATACACACACACACACACACACACACACAGAGAGAGACACGAACAAGGATCGTAAACTCACTCATATTTATATATATATATATATATGTAAGAGGAGCAGATGTACACGTGGCACAGGAAGTTTAGTTTTACACAAGGAGCAGCTGACCGATGCCGAGCATTCCGGCTCGTAGGATGGTCTCTCTCAGTGGTTGGTTGCTTTCGAAAGGGGGATGACGATGACGATGACGACGACGATGATGATGATGATGTCTGGGTCCCAACCTAGCGCAACGTAGATACTACATACACCACCCACATGTTCCTTGGATGTCACGGAAATGATCGAGTAGGGGTGTGAGAGGTAGGTAGGTAGGTAGGTAGGTAGGGATGTAGAGAGGGAGGGAAAGGAAGGAAGAAAGAAAGGGGACAGGCTGAAAGGGACAAGAGCTTCTCGAGAAGCAACGGACCCATTAACTCGCACTGACACTAACTTTTTCTTATAAGACGACCGATAACTTTTAAATCACGCGTTCTACTTAATTAGAAGAGAAAACAAAAACGTGACTTCCAATGAAAACATATATATATATATATATATGTGTCCGCGCGTGTATTTAAGTGTATGTATAATATGTAGATGATGAAAATGATATATCCATCCTCGAAGAGAAGATTTTATTATCGATCGTTTTACGTTTTCTTTTTTTTTTTTTTCTCTCTCTTCAGGGAAAATAAAACGAATGAATGTAATCGGTGCAAGGTGCAAAGGACGAAAATGCTCGGGTCTTTTTGTTTTCTTACTTTTTTCATTCGTTCGGCCAGCCTCAAATTTGCCCGAAGAAGATTTTTTGGTGCTCGTCGGTGTTTGAGGAAGATGAAGGGCAAGAGGTGGAGGAGGAGGAGGAGGAGGAGGATGCAGAAAAGCTGCTGCCGGTCAGATTGTGAGCAAAGGGAAGAGAGCTGCAGCTGCTGTGACAGCTGCAAACTTCCCAATATTATTCCCCGAGCGTGTTCCTCCTATCCTCCGAATGCTCGGTCCCTTCTCGGTTCCTTCTCTCTTTTCCAGGTGCTTCTCGTATCGGCACCTTGAAAACTTTTTCTTTGTTACTCTTCTCTCTCTTTCTCTGAAAAAGAGTTCTTCTCTCGTTGCCAAGACGAAAAACGACGAGAGAGACAGACAGAGAGAGAGAGAGAGAGAGAGAGAGAGAGAGACGAACACGTATGAGATCGACCACGTGTGCGTTTCCTTCGATCCGAAAACTAATTGCTATAGGACACTATTATGTTACAAAAGAATTTTCAAAAAGAAATATGACCTATACTCGCCCTTAACCTCTTACCTCGATCGTCCAAGATAATTAACCGATTTAGTTGTATAAAAAATTATTTCGTTTCTTTTTTTTTTCTTTTTTATTTATTTACGACCGCGCTCGCGGTTCGTTATATTTCGCAAAACGATATATATATATATATATATATATATATATATATATATATATATATGTATGTATGTATATATATATCCATGTAATCGTGTTAAAAATCATATTACGTCGGTGTAATATAATGTGGAATTGTCGGGATTAATTTGTGAGATCGATGGATCCTCGCTTTATAGCGGATTCGCGAGATCTTTGTCCTTGTCATGCCAAGATATATATAAGACCGCGTCGGGTTAAGGATTATTACGAAAATGAACGTATATGCATGCGAAATGAATTGAAACGTACGTTCGTTCGATCGATCTTTGCTCGATGAGACTATAATATGGTTGAACGTACGTACGGTGTGT
>OU964976.1:6152614-6175114 GCA_918808275.2 Dolichovespula sylvestris
AAATCGTAAAAGTAGCTTAACTAACTCGCAATTATTATACTTTTGCAAAGAACCTGGATAGTTTTACATGGGTTTACTATTATATACATATGCCTTCTAACGCGAGGCACATTCCTTAGATATGTTATGTATGTATCACTGTGTAGAACTTCGGTTTCAAGTTTATCAATGTACATACACGTTCGAGATAACGGTCTGTTGCCATTCGCTTATAATCGTCTTCAGACATCACATCACCGGTTATGTATTTCGATGTTTCGTAGCAGACTATATATCATCTTTACTGTTACGTTAGCTATCTCGTATAGCGAGAGGATGCTTGTTTACCAATGCATGATCACAAATTATAAATCATACTTTTCGTTTCTTTCGCTTGAAAAGTAAAAGAAAAAGAACACGAGAGAGAGAGAGAGAGAGAGAGAGAGAAGAGAGATAAAAGGAGTGTCGGATGGATCCCGGACGAGAATCGT
Source organism: Dolichovespula sylvestris (assembly GCA_918808275.2). Classification (NCBI taxonomy): domain Eukaryota; kingdom Metazoa; phylum Arthropoda; class Insecta; order Hymenoptera; family Vespidae; genus Dolichovespula; species Dolichovespula sylvestris. The sequence continues at coordinate 6,153,085 of OU964976.1, forward strand.
TCACCCTGAATTTTTATTCGAACTTTGACGGATAAAAATAAAGCTCGAACGATAGAACGAACCAATCGGACGGACCGACTACTAAAGCAAACAAATGTATTCCCATCGATCACGAATATGTATTTCTGAGAACATCGATAATATTATCGATCCAATACTGAAAGGAGTCCTTTATATTATTCCTCTATAAATATAACAACCGACGTTTTTACCCTCGACGCCTCGCGCGACTCCGGCAACATTCACGATCGTCTACAGTGTGACGACAATGGAAAACAAACAAACAAACAAACAAACAAACAAACAAAAAGAAAAGAGAAAAAAGGAACCACAAGCATGTGACAAAAACAATTTGTGCATATGCGCTCTAAAATAGTAATTGTAAGCGCGGAGTTGTCGACGAGGCAATCGAATTAATCGGCGAAAGCCAATTATAATCATTGATATGGCAAATGAAAAAGGGAACGAGATGAAAGTATCAAAGAAATTTAATAAATCCAATGACATAATTAGAGTGTTATAACGAGACCATTGAAAAAAGAAATGGTAGGCCAAGCTTACTTAGTGTGGGCCCCTCCTCCTTCTCTACCCTTTCCCTGCTCCTACCCCTAACCCGTCCCGCTTCCCCAGTCCCATACGCATGCATACACATTCACGATCTAGGCTTTTTTTCCTTTTCTTTTTCTTTTTTTTTTTTTTTTCTTTTACATCGGTTCTATTCTCGCGACCGATCTCTTATCGAGGTAAATACGCGATTACGGACTGATAGGGACACATTATGGCACAATAATACCTATATATATATATATATATATATATATATATACATATACACGGTAGAAACGTAAATCGATTTCCAATGTGCATGTACGTTTATGCGTTAACCTATGGTAATGTATGTACGCGTGTGTGTATGTGTTTGTGTGTACACATTTCTTTTCTTTTCTTCTTTTGTTTTTATATTACACAGAACTCCTCTGTCCAATGATATATATATATATATATATATATATATATATATATATATATATATATATATATATATATATATGCAGATAATTTTATCATTGTACATCATACAAAACTAGAACGACATGAAAGTTTACTGTATTAACAACGGATCGTGATCTGAATTACTATGTTAAGTCAACACGAGACACGAATGATGGCATCTTTTCAGGTCTTCCTTATCGTAAATGCCTTTACCTCCCGATTATATGAAGCTAATGTAATTGGTTTTAACTAAATACTTTGATTTTGACAAGAAGAAAGGGGAAAGAGAGAGAGAGAGAGAGAGAGAGAGAAAGAAAAAAAAATAGAAAAAGAAAGAGAATACACGCACGCACGTACGTACGGACGGACGCGCGCGCGCGCGCGCAGGCGCGTTTACTATGAAACTTCGAGCCATTGACTTCTAGATTATAAAACCGGAATAAATATGAAACCCTCCCCCTCCCCCTCCCCTTTACAAGTGTATCGCGATATTACAGAGCACGGAAGGATCTTAGGAAACCTGTTATATAGAAAAGATACGCGATCTCGGCTAAGTTAACACCGGGATGAAAAGAAGTTCCCCTTTCCTAGTTGCAACGACTGGTTTTCTCTCTTAACTACCAATGTGATATAAAACGAGCGTGTCCTTTAGAATGAAAGAACTTATCCTTGACGATGATGAAGTAGTAAGATTTCCTAGTTTCCGCGGGGGGAAAAAAAAAAGAAACAGTTTTTCCTCGTACCGTTGTCGTTGTCGTGGCCGTATTCGTGTCTTGTCGTGTCTTGTCGTGTCTTGTCGTGTCGTGTCTTGTCGTGTCTTGTCGTGTCGTGTCGTGTCATATCCAATTCAGTTACCGTTAATATATAATAGATGGAAAACATAGAAACGCTTAGAAAAACATACGGAGACGTATAGAAGATGAGGATGAGGAAGTAAGAAATTTGTGTGGAGAGAGAGAGAGAGAGAGAGAGTTTCGTCACGAGTCTACAGCTGTCATTAATAGATAACAGATGAAATTGTCGGTTTGTTCGACGTTAACGAATAAGAGAGGAAGAACGTTTTCTAATCCGTATTATCTGAAAGCTACAGCTGCCAGATATTGGAATTATTTTATATAATTTTATTTTTTTTTTTTTCTTCTTTATTATTATTATTATTTAGGATAAATATCGAGGTGTTTGGGTAACGATGAACTTTTATGATTCATCCTTTTTTGTTTTTTTTTTTTTCTTTATCCTATCGTCGATCTTTCAACTCCGGTCAAGAAAGGTTTCGAAGGTTCGGCCTCCTTATTTTGTTTTTTTTTCTCTTTTCTTTTCTTCGGTTATATAAACCTCGCATTCCAAAACGATGAGTAATAAAGGCTAAGGGGAAGAAATAAGTAAAACAAACGTCGTATACGGTGTCATTAAAGATCAGACGATTCGTAGACTTTTATCTTCATATATATGTATATATATATATATCTCTTTCTTTCCTTCTTTCTTTCTTTCTTTCTTTCTTTCTTTCTTTCTTTCTCATTGGCAGAAGTTAAATCGCGCTACGAAAGGAAATATGCGGAGAAACGGAAACGGGATGCGGTCAGCGGTATATATTTGAAAACGTCGTTATTAGAAGGAGCAAGAGAGCAGCGCGATATGGTCGAAATTAACGCGACCTCGGTCTGCATTAATAATTAATTCAAGCTACGAGAACGCGTTGTTGTTTGTTTGTGTGCGTGGAATTGTTCCGTGATAAAAAACAAAAAACAAAAGAAAAGAAAAAATAAAAAAAAAAAAGAAAATAAGAAAAAAGAGAGAAACGTCTTATCGGCGAAGCAAATTTCTTTCCGGCGTACGACGCGTCACCTTTCCGCTTATATCGATTATATTCTCGATATCGATTATAATTCTCGCTGCTTTTTCGAATAGAATTCAATAAGAGTATATTCACCCTGAAGCATTTGAAGGAGGCTCGGTCGAGTCACGTTGACAAGCCTGACGTTCTCTCTCTCTCTCTCTCTCTCTCTCTTTCTTTCTCTCTCTCTGAAGAGTTGGAGTTTATAACGAATATACATACAAATACACGTGCATAAAGCGTGTCGTATATTTGGATTGGCGCGTTTCTCTCGCTCTCCACCCTGCGGTCGATTTATTCTCGCACTGCTGCTGCGGTTCGTTCCACCAACAATGGGCGCGCACGCATGCACGGGGGGTGGGGTGGAGGGTGGGGGTGAGGGGACTCACTTTCGCAACACGTGCGCCGCATTTGCGTCTCTCTTTGTAAGAGGGTACTTTTCAAAACGGGCAAACATTCAAGGGAGAGAAGGAGTAAAGGGTGTACGCGCGCGCGCGCGTGTGTGTGTGTGTGCGCGCACGTGTATGCGTGTCGATGATAGTCCATCCGGGTCTCTGGTTCTCTACGACGTAAGTGTGTGTGTGTGTGTGTGTGTAAACAGAGAAGAGAACTGACACTACTCGGTGGTTTTACTCTCTCGTTCGCGTAAACATACTTTCGGAAGATAACAATAGAAATGTCCACGGGTGGTGTTGGTGGTGATGATGGTGTTAGTTTGGTGGTCTCTCTTTCTCTCTCTCTCTCTCTCTCTCTGGCACGTGCTACGGCATTATTCCAAAAGACGAGGACGACGACGATTCCTCCTCGTCGTTCGTCTTTCTTTCCTTTTGTTTTTACAATCGAGAATCGTATAAACTGTTTTAAATTATCGCCTTGAAAGTTTACGCGAACGAACGAACGAACGAACGAACGAACAAACGAAAGCTCGCACAGAGAGTAAAATGTTACCAGGGTGTGTACGTTAACGAAATCATTTGGGTACGCGGATTCGAACATTTTTTTCTTCCTCCTTCCCCCACCTGCCCCGCCCCGATGTAATTTCAAATCCGTAATCATATTTTTTTTTTTTAGCGAATACGAGTAAGCATAACGATAGTGATAATGATAAAAGAAAGGAAAAATACAAAAGAACAAAAAAAATGAAATTAATTTATTACCGTCGAAACTGTTTATCCCTAATTCGACTACCACGTTATACAAAATGGATCTCTCTCTCTCTCTCTCTCTCTCTCTCCTACTGAGGAGCGAAGAAAAGAAGAGAAAAAAAGAAAAAGAAAAAGAAAAAGAAAAAGCAAATCGGCATAGTTCTCCGGAGTAGCCGCGATAGGTCAAAGAGTTGTGGGCCCACCACTCGTCGTCGTCGAGCACGCGCGAGCGGAAAGCAAGCGGGGCCTTATCCCACGAAGACGCACGAAGGAGTCCGAGCTCGTTCGGAAGCAGTCGAGGCCATCTGTTACGCTTGGTTCCCACGCTTCCGCCGCCGGCGCCGCCACCGCCACCGCCGCTGCCTTCCCCCTCCCCTCCCACCCCACTTTTCATCTTTGGAGTTCGCTCTCGGTGTTCACTACCCCCTCCCTAGCCCCTCCCTAACCCCGCTCTACCTCGAGTCTGCCTCCTCCTCATCCTCCTCCTCCTCGTCGGTGCTTTATTTTATACACCCGTGAAAGAGAGGCCTTCCTGCTCGTCTTTAACCGCGTCTCCGCAGACCTAACCAATGGTATTATAAAAAATCAAAAAATAAAAACAAGAGAGCAAAAAAAAAAAAAAGAAAAAGCAAAGAGATAAAGGAAGAAAACAATCGAAAGAAAAAGAATACTTGAGATTTTATTAATCCCGTCGCTGATCGACGATTCTCTGCGTTGTTTCTTTGTCCTTGTTTTGTCTTCTTTTTATTATAATAATAATAATAATAATAATTATTATTATTATTATTATTATTATCGTTATTATTATTATCGTTATCATCGTACGACGATAGGAAGTGCAGTACTATGCTGCGCACTCGTTGAACTCTACAAAATCCCCATAGGTCGTAGAGTAGTTCCTGATATTACGATTGTTGCGATCGTTGTTACGATTAGATCTACGCCGAATAAAGAGTCTAATGATTTATTTATTACTTTTCCAATTGTGTATCTGTTATGATTAATTTAATACAACGATTTAATATATAACGTTTGAGCGATTGGAATGAAATTTCACTCGTGATATCGCGCAGCTATGTACGTATCGCCATGCACCACCTTAGTTTAAATACAAGCATTATCGTTATTAAGCTATGCGAGAGAGAAAGAGAGAGAGAGAGAGAGAGGAGAGAAAGAGAGAAGAGAGTCAGAGGGCTCGTCGTGACCCTCCTGACGCAGGAATGCGAGATAACGCGGATGGTTACGGGCAACCGTAATTACGGCGTGTTAATTTAAAAGCAAAAGACCCGCCTATCTTCCCATGGTGAGTGCCACGACCGGAAGTTCCGCGGTATTAGCCGTTCCTCCTTCGCATTGTTAAACGCATTCCATCTCTCTCTCTCTCTTTCTCTCTCTTTCTGTCTTGAAACTTTTCCTGCATTCTATCGTTAGCTCGGTTGTTGCCAGTTACTCTGAGAAAAGTGTCTCTCTTATTTATTCGCCTAGATATGTCGCGCATAGAAAAGAAAGAAAAAAAAAAATAAAAAAAAAAATAAAAAGAATACGTTACGAAACGAACGTGTTCATAATTTTAATCGTTATTGGTTTCTAATAATCCGTTTGAAAACAAATCTGAATAATTCGCGATCTCGTTAATCAAAATCGATAATCAAGATCGTTTGATCGTTTGATCGTGTCACGTAAAACGTACGGACATCCGGGCAAGTCTCTCTCTCTCTCTCTCTCTCTCTCTCTCTCTATCTCTCTCTTTCTTAGCGTTATGTACCTCAAGTACATATCTCATCGAATGCACGGATATCCGTACAACGTTGTATCACGTTCTAACTAACGGTTCTATTCGAGGCACGATCCTCGCGACGATGTTTGCATTGTCACATCGGCTATCTCGATCGTTCCATAAGCTATAGATAGCTATAGTAATATATATATATATATATATATTTCGCGAGTATCGGCAATATGTCCAATAGAAAGGACAATTATTCCAAAGAGGAAGTCTTCTTTGGCTATCTTTTGGAATGTAGCTTTCGTTAGAAATCAAAGTTGCCGTCAAAGATAGCTACAAAAGAGAGAGAGAGAGAGAGAGAGAGAGAGAGAGAGAGAGAGAGAGAGGCAGAGGCAGAGGCAGAGGCAGAGAGAAAGAGAAAGAGAGAGGTACATTAGCAATGCACGAATGTGTCGGTTACGCTTGAATTCAAACGGACAAGTTTTTCGTCGCGGAGGCACGCGACCTTGTCGGATCGGCGAACGCTCGAGAGAGAGAGAGAGGAGGGAGGGAGGGAGACGATGTAGCATCCTGATCGTCGTTGTCCTCCTTGATCTCAGGCTATAAGACACACACACACACACACATACACGCATACATACATACATACATACATACATACATACATACATATGCGCGCGACGTGATGTGTCGTCTCTTACGGTCGAGCAGCAGGTTTCTCTTTTTCTACGTTTAAGATCAATGAGAGAAAGAGAGAGAGAGAGAGAGAGAGAAACCGGGTTTGGAATTCATTAAGTTTGAAGAAAATGAATTAGTCGATGACGCTCTCTCTCTCTCTCTCTCTCTCTCTCTCTCTCTCGAATGTTTTTTTTTCTTTCTCTTCCTCTCTTCAGCGCGGCTCCGATCAAACATTTCTTTACGTCTTTTTATTTTTCTACTCTTTTTTGCCCTGTCTTTCTTCCTTTCTATCTTTCTTTCTTTCTTTCTTTTTTCCTTCCTTTCCTCGAACGGAAATCTGTAAGAATTTTCTTTCGCCGTTCCTTCTTACGAAAACGGTAAAGATAATGAACGAAACGGTGACTCTTCTTCTTCTTTGAGGTAAAGAATCGTTTCATCGAAAACGAGGCTGTTTCCCGTCGAGAATAAGAAGAAACAGTCATGCCTCGTGGATTCTCTTAGCCAGTGTGCCTGGTGGATCCTTCTTCCTCTGACATCGCGAGGAGGAGGAGGAGGAGGAGGAGGAAGGCTGCTGCATCGCGTGCGAAAGGAAAACTTCCTGTCGGTTATATGTAATATATATATATATATATATATATATATATATATATATATGCACGTATATAGTATAAATATATATATATATATTTTATATATACATGTATATATAAATACGATCCCTGTGGTCGAGTTTGTATGAGTGTATATATATATATACGCTTTCGAGCGGAAAGCCTTCGAACCCCATAAATTATTCTTCGTGGGTCGCCATTCAGGGATTTCAAAGAGCTCGTGACCCGTGAAGGAAAGAGAAATACCGAGAGAAAGAGAGAGAGAGAGAGAGAGAGAGAGAGAGAGATCTTGGGGGAGGCAAAGAGGCGGAAGAGGAAAATTAACCCTTGACTGTTGAGTCGCGCTTGTCGCGCTCGAGAAACTCTCTTTCTCTTTTATTATTATAATACGTATATACTAATGATTATGAAAGTGCCCTGAGTTTTATGTATATATATATATATTACGTTTTCTTTTTTATTATAATGCAGTTCGTTATAAAAATCTCAAGGATCTATAATTTCGCTAGAGATTGTTTAATTAGGTCATGTTCTCATAATGCGCACATATATTCTAACGTATCGTTATAAATCCTTATGAGATTGAATTATAATGTGTAATTATAAATAATCGATCACCTCAATTTCAATCCGCGTTACGTCCCGTTGCTTTATCATGTAAGAAAGATTTCTTTTTCTTTCTTTTTTTTTTTTTTTCGCTCGCAAATATTGATCTCGTTTAATACGCGCCTTATCTCTGATAAGCTTAGGGTGGGCTAGGGTAGGGTAGGGTAGGGTAGGGTAGGGTAAGGGAGGAGAGGGGAGGGGATCTTCTAAGCGCGCGCGATATCTTTTCGCGCATATATCATCGACGATGCCACCTCGAATCGCGTTGGTAAGGAAAGAGAAGTGGAACGCCGGCCAAGGATCGTGTCCGTTATTTCGATGTGACGTCACAGGCGAGGGGCGGAGGGAGGGGAGGGAGGGGAGGAGGGAACTTGTAACTTAACGCCCGAGGGGCTGCTTAACCGAGGTGGAGACGTCGTTCGGAACGCGCCTAACGTTGGTAATATTAATTTGTTCTCGATAAGAGCGAGATCAGGACCTTCGAGAGGACTTTTATTCACAAGGATCCTGCATACTTATAAATATAATGTGTATATATATATATATATATATGTATGTCAATCCTACTTCACACAACACTTATCGAGATACATTCGCGCGTCACGTGTCCCAATGATATAGAACTTGAACTTTGTTACCAACTAAACAGAGCCCCGTATATACGTAAATCTCGTTGGAATGACAACGCTATAATGATGACGTTTAACGTCGACCGATTATTATTGTTGCAATAACGTCGATTGCAATCACTTCTCTTTTGTTTTTTGCTTCTTTTTTTTTTTCTTTTATGGGAGGGGGTGGGGGCGGGTGGTTGTGGGTGGGGGCATAGACAACCTCGAACGAGTTCTGCAAACTTTCTTATCTTACGTAACGTAAATTCGGTCGGTTAACAAGGTTTTCGGCGCATCGTTATTCGCAACAGCGGCAACAACAGCAGCAGTAGCAGGAGCAGGAGCTCCTACTACTTACAGGATCCAACATACTGAGGAACATACATCATCGTGTCATATTCAAGGTGTTACAACGACTTATGTAACCCGACGTGCGGTGATCGTTACTCTCCGAGAGTCCTTTACTTTTTCAACGAATATTTGAATGTCCGTTGATAATTATCATTGATCGCCTGTAACGAAAGATTAAAGAGATGTAAAAACGACGTTGAGTGGAGATGCGTCGAAGGAAAAACGTATGGGATTAGAGAGGGAGGGATGGCGGGGTAGAGTGGGGAGGAGGGGGGAGGGAGGTGAGAGGCAGACGTTGAAAAATAAGAGGACGATGGTGGAAAATTAACGAGATGGACCATTTTTAGGATCGAGAATGAAGGAATTATTTGTTCTACCGAGTTTCGACTCGCTCGCTGAGAATGCACGAGCATTTTAAGATCATAAACAGGGCCGTCTTCTTCTTCTTCTTCTTCTTCTTCTTCTTCTTCTTCTTCTTCTTCTTCTGGGAAGGCTGTCAAAGATCAAAGATCCATATTACCGGCGAGTTTAAAAGCGCGTGAAGCGAACGAGCAGCGCCCGTGGGGAGGAGGAGAGGATCCGAGAAAGAGTACGCCACGATATGTCTTTCAAAATCAACTTTCAAACGCGCGTGTCCCGTCCGATGAAAATGAAATATCGTCGATCCTGGATTGAACAAAAAAAGGAAAAACAAAAAAAAAAAAAGGACGATGCATAACTTTTTCCATCGAGAGAAAAAAAGAGAGAAGAAAAGAAAGGGAGGTTCATCGTGTAAATTCAAATAGATAAAAGAAGGATGCGTTGTAAAACAAACGTTTTATTAATCTTACTTACCTATTTTCTCTATGTATGCATATATATATATATATATATATTTGTCGCAATCCTGAAACTCTCCGAAGGCAGGTCTCTGTCTTTCCATTCCTGGTCAGTGTTTATATCTCGCCGGCAGCGGCGGCGGCGGCTGGTTGCGTTAGGTTCCTCGACCTTGCTGGTCGTGCAGGTTTCAACTTGCAAGCACCTCCAGACATCGCGAGAATATATACCGGGTGTGTCCGCACGAGAAATGCAAATTCGACGTGGTTCTGTCTTATCGATGGCGCTCCCCTCTCCCCTGCCAACCCCCCCACCCCCGCCGCCGCTATAGGCATTAGTCGGTTATCGTAAATCTTTCCACGTCGACGGAACCCGACGAATGGACTTATCATTTTCTAATCGTCGCGTATTTCGTCGTCTACGAATAAATGGATTGTGTGTGTGTGTGTGTGTGTGTGTGTACGTATCGGAATCGGTGGTGGTAGATAAAATTTTGTTCGCCGTTGTGACGGCACCTTTAAACGAGTCCCTACGCGCTCGCGCGTTGTTTTCGAAGGAACGAAACAACTCCTCCCACGCGTTCTCTCCGAGATCGTGGGGCATCGATGACAACAGGATCGAACGAATGGATATGTATATGTATATATATATATACACACACACACACACACCTTTTTTTCGTTTCTCTCGGTATGTAAACTTAAACGCCATCGAACCGTTCGTTTTGATCGGGCCATCGAAATAATTCCCGATTTTAAATTCTAAATTGTTATAAATACGTGTGTGCTATTGTGGTAGCCGAGTTGAAAAAAAAAAAAAACAAAAAGAAAAGAAAAGAAGACTAGATATATTCCGAGCTTAACAGGAACACCACCCGCTTGGTCTTAGCACGGGGGCATAGTCCCCTGCATCGAACGAGACATTGCGTATCACTATTTCCGACGTACATATATACCATGTGTATATGTATAAATATATATATTATTATTTTTATAACTTTCGACTTCCAGAGAAATATTGCACGTTTACGTTCATGAATCAGCCGCTTTATCTTTTTTAACAATCGTCGGAGCTGGGTACCCAACGAGATTGCTTTTCGTCGGAGATTAGATTGTTTTTTTTTTTTTTTTGTCTTTAGAAAATTCTATTTTCTCTCTTCCCCCTCTCCCTCTCCCTCTCCCCCGTTCATCGATCACGGAGTTTTATTTCTTTTCGTACACGGCCTATATATATATATATATATTTTGATTAACACGTCGAAAGTTTCTTCAAACAATTAAAGTGAAAGTTCCGTTAGTTGGGGGTTTTTACTGTTATGCGAAAACCTTAAAGGAAATCCCATCATCCGTAGTGACATAACCCCGCGCAAACGTTATCCTCCTCTTCTCGCTTATTAACATTTATTTATTTTTCGTATGGCCCAACGAAAGATAATTTATTCAATCTCATATGTCATCTTTTGCATTCCTCCTATGTACATAGGAGTCATGTACAGGTTAACATTCCTGCATAATATCATTTCTTTCAAAAATTATTCCTTCTCTCTCTCTCTCTCTCTCTCTCTCTCTCTCTCTCTCATACGTCCTTCTATTCTCTAATTTTTTTTTTTTAATTAGTTTCGTTCTATTAATACACACACACGCACACACACACACACGCGCACACATACATACACATATACATAGATCTTTTTCTCGATGCTTTTACTGTAAGTTTTATGCAATTAAGCGCGACGAATAAGGTAAAGTGAGCAGCGGGACCGCAAAATAGATTACGCAAATCTAACGGATCTCAAGAGAGCAAGCGACGCGCACGTTTATCTATGTAACTCCGTTGGACACGTTAGACGACGATCATTATGTTACCATACTTATCCCAATTACATCATTTGCAAACGATTTGACAAAAAAAATTACTCCCTCCTTCCCTCTTCCACTCCTTTGCCTCTCCTCCCCCCACCGATCAAACAGGCGAGAAAATTTGTTTGTTCGATCGAGTTAAAAACGGAGAGAGAGAGAAATAAAAAAAATGATATTCGACGAAACACGCTGACCTTATTTCCATTTCTTTTTTCTTGTCCCCTTAAAATCATGCAACCGGGCAACCGGATACATATCTGTCGCCTAATTAATCTCTACCCACGTTCCGAAGAGTCCGATTGTCGAAATTGAATCGAGGAAACGTGGAGTTAAGAGTTGTTTAGTCCGCGTAGAGATCCGACTCAGAAACCGTAATTAATGGTGGACGGTAATATTCGAAAACGAGGCCGATCCGTCGTTCCTCTTTGTGTTAATGAAAAATAAAAAAAAAAAAAAAACAAATAAATAAAAAAAAGAAAAAATAAAAAAGATGGAGAAAAAAGATACGTAAGAATCAATTAACCGAGCTCTCGTCGTTCCGAAGCGAAGTGAGGAGACGTTACGATTGGCGCGTCATATAACTTCTTCCATTTTCTCGTAAAGAAAAAAAAAAAAAAAAAGAGAGAGAGAGAGAGAGAGAGAGATACATCATAGAAGCCGAAAGAGAATGTACTGATAGGGAATCTCCGACTCGTTTGCTTCTTACAGAATTTCCACGACTTGGAAGCTGAAAAGGCAATAATGGGATCCATTGTTTACTGCATACATCACAAGGATGGTTGCAAATGGTCGGACGAATTAAGGAAATTGAAGGTATCGTATTATAATCCTTCTTCATCTTATCAAATAGAACAACTTAATAAATATAAGAAACGAACGAACGAACTGACAAATAAATGAACACAATTAACAAAGGGTATATGTCGAATCTTAATGTAGGCTCACTTGAATACCTGCAAACACGATGCGGTACCGTGCAGTAACAAATGCGGCGCAATGATACCGCGGGTACTGATGGAGGACCACTTGAAATATACTTGCGCCCAACGGAGGGCACGCTGCGATTTTTGTGCCAAAGAATTTACCGGCCACACCCTCGAGGTAGTAAATCGTTATAATTAAAAAAAAAAAAAAATAAATAAATAAATAAATAAATAAAAAGGGCGAGGAGGGGGGTGGGGATAAAATACCTCTAATATAAGATCGTTGACGCGGATTGTTGTTCGGCGTTCGAGAGCGTTCACGACGATAGTTTATTCAAATATTTTCTATCGTTGTATCCTTTTAGAAACACACGGGTACATGCGGATACGAGCCGTTGTACTGTGAGAACAAATGCGGTATGAAGGTACAAAGAAGACACCTGGGTCAGCACAAGTTGGGTGAATGCGCCAAGAGATTGGTAGCTTGTCGTTATTGCAACAAGGAGTTTGTATATGATACGCTTGGTGCTCATCACGCCAAGTGCGGCCGTTTCCCGGTGGCCTGTCCTCATCGTTGCGAGACCGCAGTATTGCCGAGGGAAGATCTCGAGGTTCATCTTAAAGATCATTGCACGACTCATTTGCTCTCGTGCACGTTTAAGGACGCCGGCTGTCGCTTTAAGGTACTTACATTTTCTTCTTTTCTTTTTCGTCTTTACGATGTTCCCGATTAATTAATGGTTTTAACAGTTTGATATACCTGATAAATATATATCCTATAACGTTGACGGATCTCTCTCTCTCTCTCTCTCTCTCTCTACCCTTATATTCTCTCCTAGGGTAACAGATTTTCTTTGGATAAGCACCTAGAGGAATCAGCGAAAATGCATCTCAGTCTAATGTGCAGCGTGGTGACGAAGCAGCAACATCAGATAACGAGTCTCAAGTCGGCGATAAGTAAACTATCGTTGAATTTTACTGGAACGCTTATATGGAAAATCACGGATTACACGGCCAAGATGTCCGAGGCAAGGGCCAAGGAAGGAATGGAACTCGTCAGTCCACCCTTTTACACTAGTCAATACGGATATAAGCTGCAGGTTATTATTCATTATCATTCGTATATTATATATATTATATCCGTAATGACCGGATATAATATAATATATATTTAAAAATTAAATATAAAACGTTCATAATCCATCTTCGATTATTAATTACAGGCTTCGGTTTTCTTAAATGGAAACGGAACCGGCGAGGGCAGCCACATTTCTATATACATAAAAATTCTACCCGGGGAATACGATGCCCTATTGAGATGGCCATTTTCTCATAGCGTGTCCTTCACAATGTTCGATCAAACGGTCGTGGCAGAAAAAGCTTGCAATATCGTTGAAAGTTTTATACCAGATCCAACATGGAAAAATTTTCAAAGGCCCAGCCGCGAACCGGATTCCCTTGGTTTCGGATTTCCACGATTTGTCTCGCACGAGATGGTTAAAAAACGACATTTCGTAAAGGACGACACGATGTTCATCCGAGTTAAAGTGGACCCTAGTAAAATTGTCGCCGTTTAAAAGTTTATTATCGTCGAAGGATTTACCGGAAGGAAAGACGTCTTCTCTTTGATTATCCCATCGAGATGATAATTTTTTTTCTTTTTAATACATAATAATAATAATAATAATAATAATAATAATAATAATAATAATAATAATAATAAATAATAATAATAAGAATAATAATAATAATAATAATAAAAAATAATAATAATAATAACGTGCTCGAATATCGCATACACGTGTGCTTTACGAGAGAGAGAGAGAGAGAGATAAATTTTTAAATATCGTTATATTTTTCCATTCTTCGTTGAGAAATTGTTAAATGATTTTAATAGAAATCGAGCGATATTCTAGAAGAGAAATTTTAAGAATATTATTCGTTGATATTCGATCCTCCCCCCTATTACTTTGTGATAATGGTACTTTCAGAGATAGAAAATAATGGTACTTATTAGCAGGAACTGCTGAAAGAATTTATTCATTTACCCAAGTATTATTATGCTATAGAATATAGTTGCAATTTTTTACTTTTATATATATATATATATATATATATATATATATATATATATACACACGCGTACTTAAAAATTATAATATTGTTATCGGTAAATTGAAATTGAAATGTTATAATTTGAATGGAAATTTTCTTTCTCAAATATGCAAGCTATATTTATAGTATTAATAACTTATTGATATTACGAAGTGCTACTTAAGCTGCCGATATTCTTTTGATAAAGCATACAACACCCCCTTTTTATACCCGTATTTATATCTACGTATTATCGAAAGGAAATTACTATTTTTACGATTTATATAAGCGGCTCCAGACACAACGAATTTTAAATAACACCGACGCGATTTTGCCACCAAATATTAGTACATTACAATATTATATACGATACGATGTTAGAAAGAATTACAGTTCTGTTACTATATATCTATATATATATATATAGATATATACATATACATATATGTTACGACTACAGTCAATGTTATTTCTAATTTAATGATTTTTACATGTTTCGTACGTGTATATTAATAGTAAGTCACTGTAATTCATGAATATCAGTTTTCTCGTTTTAAAGTTAACATTTCGATTTTATATTACAAGTGGCCTTAGAATCAGTTATATATATATATATATATATATATATATATATATATATATATACACACTCATACATGCATACATATAAGTATTTATCTTTAAGACATCAAATCAAAGATGATTAAGGGACTGTATACTATAAGTTTAGAAGATGTAAATAATGTGAGGAACATGAATGGAAGAGGTGTACCACTGTAAATACGCATTTAATAATGATAGTGATAATGAGAACATGTGATTGAGATGCTAGTGACTGTATGATGTACTGAGATAAAGTAAATTAAGTAATAAAACTATTCTACAACACTCGTATGAAAAAAAAAATTGGTGTGTATATATATATATATATATATATATATATACATATTCTATTATTAATAATCCTTATCTGTGCCTTTATAAGCGAAAAAAAAATTTAGCATTATCACTGAGACGCAGTAGTTTGTCCTGTACCGCTACTGCTCTGTAAAATGAAAAGGCAGATTTGTATTATTATTACAAACTAATTAAAACTATACATTGCCATTTCTGATATTAAAATCATTACGTACGGATTGAATTCTTAATATCTGATCTAATGTATGAGGTAATAACGGACGTATACTATTGATTTCCATCATGGTAAGATGATCCAGTCTTGCATGCAAACTGTCGCTCTTTATAAATGAGTCTACGGACGTTCGTAGTTTGGACATTCTTAAATCCCATATATCCTAAAAATATTATTTGGTCAGAATGATATAATCAAAATTAGTCACTTTCTCTTGAGAGATCCTTACATACTTTTACCGCAGTCCTTATTTTCTCTGACTCGTGTATATCGTCATTGGCTACGCTAAGCAATAGTTGAGCCTCGTCCATATAATGACTGCTTGGCATTTTAGTGAACAATCTAACAATAATTTGAGAGCAATAAATTTAGAACATTAATTAAGAATAATTTTTTTTTTTTTTAGAGATAGGGCAAAGTTCATTGTAAAAGGAATAAAAAGAAAAAGAAAGAAAAAGGAAGAGAAAGAAAGAAAATGAAAAAGAAAAATTCGAAAAGTTTACTTGGACAATTTCTCTGTCTCCGCAACTTCCTCCAAACTTTCGGCTTCCATCCATTCTGGAGTAATAATGCGACATTTTTGTTGTTGTTTTAAATTTACAGCAAGCCAAATCGGTACTTTTACGGGTAAACCAGCATGGAAAGGTCCTATGGTACCGGAGATCAAATGTATCTCATCGAAAGTAAAATTTGGCACTATCGTAACGAGCTTTCTTTCTCCTAAAAACACGACTTCGCTTGGATTCATTATTGTTTATTATTTATTTGTATCGTTAATGCATCATATCGAAGTTCACTCGAGAAGAAAATTAGTTTACTCGTGTTTTTTTACGACAAAAACATCGCGCGAACGATGCACACACGTGCAACAGGTGCATTCGACTAAAAAAGCGCGGGCTTTAATGGGGGTCGCCATCTTTATTTCGAACGCAAATTAGTTCGTAAGTTCTCCACCAGATAGCACGAGATATTTAAGCGGTCAAATTGAAATAATTTTTATTTACTATTTAAAAGTATACCGAACGCTTCGAATATTTCAAATTCATTTCGATTACATTTGTTAATACAGCACAGTGGTGTAATAATATTTAATATTCGGTGTAATATTCGTTCTACATAACGGTGGTTATGACGAATAATTTAATAATATTATAAATTTAATTCGATATTTTATGTGCTAAAATACACACATACCTCGATTAGACACAACATCGTTCAAGTATTTATGCAACTACCGTGTATACGATTTAGCTCGTAAAACATATATATATATATATATATATTTACATACATTTTACGAGAAAGTAATTCGGGACATTCAATGAGATCTTTAGTTTCGTCATGGATATGTTTTAGTAACTTATCATAAGTAATTTATCGATATTCATAGAGGAATAGTTCGTGTTTTTTGCTTTAATATACACACAGACATGCCATCTATAATATATTTTTGTTGTTGTTGTTGTTGTTGATGATACGTGTAAGATATCGATCTTCATTGCGTTTTAAATTTGGAACTCGAAAGAAGCGTAAAACGTAATCTTAGTACGGTCAGTCGATGTTAATATTGTACAAACAGTCTTAAAGATTTTAATAATAGTTCCTATTAAATATATATTACATATATATAATGAAGAATTATCTGGGCTACACGTAGTACCAACATCGAACATTCAAATATCGCGCATTCCATAACTTGACATAGATCATCCGAACAATCGGATCGGAGTCAATCAACGAATTGCATTCGTATGCATGCAATATGCATTATCGTATATATATATATATATATGTATATATCGTTGACACCATAAATTATTATCTCGAAATGAGGATTATCCTCCCTCGTCCTGCCTCTCGTTCGGATTCACCTCGCATTTATCTCGATTCGACACAGTTCGATTCACATCCGCCTCTATTATGAAAATCGAGGCGGTGGGTGGTGGGAGTTCCTCGAAACGATCGGAACGATCTACTTCCGACGTTGTTGGATTGGTGGTCGGTAGAGCTTTATAAATTTGTAATTCCATTTGCGAATCCTCCTCCCTGGATGGGGTATCACCAGATTCGGAACGTTCCAAGGAACTTCTTTCGCGGGTTGAGGAAGAACTTTCCTCGTTCAAAGTATAATCGTTTCCGTTACGTCGTATTATATCTTCGCTCGGCGAGGAACTCGATGAAATCGTAGCCTCCTTACGTTCCTCGTTTTTACGAACGGAAGATGCCCGGCTCAACGAGGACATCTCTTTGGCTTGGAAATCCGTCACCTTAAATATCATCGATCGATTCGATCCGAGCGATCAAAGAGGTACGATTATATATAATAAGAAGGTGGATTGTATTACCTGTCTCAAAAGACTGGACCTTTGGCTTCTAATCGGCAAAGTACCGGCGAAAGATTGCCGGTTAAATTGTCTTTGGGAACCGGCTAGGGATCCTCTATCGTGAATGACGTTAACAACGCCAGATTTAACTTCGCCATTCGAAAATAATAGTCGCCAGTAATTCTTCAGTGCCTCGCGGAAGTCTTTAAGGTGATAGGCATAAAGGAGAGGATTTCCGACTGAGTTTAAGTGGGACAAAATGATACATAGATTCATGAAGAACTCGTTGACCTGGCAACGCGGACAGAATGCCATAACGCAGTTTATCGTGTAAAGTGGGAACCAACAGATTATGAAGAATATTACTATGTGGGATAGATTTTGCGTGGCCTTGACGTCCCGCTTGAAACGTTGCATCGTCCCGGTTGTGTGATGGTTACCACCACCAGCACCAGAGCCAGAACCGGAACCAGTAACACCAGTGGCCGAAGTAGTACCACCAGCAAGACCAGAAATGCCACCACCACCGGTACGACGTCCTGGATTCATCGAGACTATCTGCTGCAACTGAAAGCATCCCGTCGATCGTGTTTTCCCATCGAGCAAACGGGACCGATACTTAGCGTCTTTCGAAGTTCGCCGTTCCGTCTTAACCCCCGAATCCAAAAAGGGACTTTTTTCCTGAATTTAAACAACGTCATTTAATTTAGAATTTACCATTTATATTGGACGGCGAAAGATCTTTACGGACAATGAGAGAGAGAGAGAGAGAGAGAGAGAGAGATCGCCTTGAATGATACCAAGCATGCATGCACGCATGCACGCATATACGTTTCCATGTAAATATATAAATAATGTATAGCTAGATAGAAAGAAGGAAAGAAATAGAGAGAGAGAGAGATAGTTTAGTTTCTGTTTGTATTTTTTTTTCTTCTTTTTTTTTTTTTTTTTTGCATTTGAGGGTTAAGCGCCAATGTTATAATAAAAATAAAAAAAAAAAAGAAAGAAAGAAAGAAACAGCGTCTAAATTTAAATGAAAATGCAAGCCGATTATTACGTTCGATATTTCTATTAAAGATAAGAGAGAGAGAGAGAGAGAGAGAGAGAGAGAGAGAGATCACGAGCGAGTTTTGGGTGGGCAAGACTGCGTAGGATATTTTGTGGATGTACCGCGACGATTTATCTTTTTTTTTTATTTTTTTTTTTTTACTATCAATTTACGAATATGACTGACCTGCTTAACAACGACCCTGTATATGAGGGCGTAAAATGCGACGATTAATAATGCCGGGAATATGATGGTAGCGAAATAAAGGAAGACCAGATAATCGTAATCCATAACCTGAGTGAATATACACTTCTCGTCGGACTTCTTTCCGGCGTTCCATCCGAATAATGGTAAGAAGCCGACCAACGTACCGGTGATCCAACATACGCAGATTATACCTGAAACAAAAAAAAAAAAAAAAGGGTATAAAATATAAAGTATATACGTTCGAACGAACGAACGAACGAACGAACGACATAACAATTATTTTCAATTTATCCATATCGTTCCTTCATTTTTTCTCTCTTTTCTTTTTTTCATTCTTCATCCTTCGTTTTTCCTTTCGCGGAGGCGAGTGTTATTCTTTTTTTTTTTTCTTTTTTTTTCCTTTTCGAAAGGAAGTAGCAGAGATATCGTTTGATTTAACGCGTACTCGAGAAAAGAACATCATCATCGATCCGTGCCAAAAGCAAACACACACTTTTTGCTCCTTCACCCACCCCTCCTGCTCTCTCTCTCTCTCTCTCTCTCTATCTATCTATCTATCTATCTATCTATCTCTCTCTCGCGAATACACATAAATACGCGCGCGCGCACGTAAATACAAACGTTGTTATCGTTCGAACGAGCTCGTAATTAAAATCAGCCGTGCCATATACAGGCGAAACGCTTCAATTAATTGCTGTTACGTAGTTGGAAAAAGAAGATAAATAAGATAGAACGGTAGAGAGAGAGAGAGAGAGAGAGAGAGAGATGATTTAATTGATTATATTTCAGCGCGTTCTCGAATTTACACACGACGAACTGCATAATTCGAGTGCGAACGAGATTAAATGGGATTAGGGAGCGGGGGCGGGGCGGGGAGATATAAAAGGAAAACAGAGAGAAAAAAAAAATGGATACCTTCTCGAACTAATCATAGGATCATAAATCGTCGATGAAAGTAATTCGTGATACGTGGATGATGAATCAAGTCCGGGAACTCATCGATTGGTTAGAAAGTGAAAATCGAGAAAGGATCGCTGCTCTCCATTGGGAAATCGAATGAATGGGAGGGGAGGGGGTAATGGTTGCTCGTACTTTTAACAAACTCTTTTCTCCCTTTCTCTCTCACTCTTTCTCTCTTTCGTTTTTTCTCTTTTTCTCAGATCGATTTTCACGGCTAAGTTCTTTCTCTCTTTCTCTCCTCCATCTAATATTGATTTTCTTAATTAATTTGCCTTTACACGTACCATAAACCTTTTCTAGTTCAACGATATTCTATTCTATACTAACGTGTATGTGTATATATATATATATATATGTATATATATAATACATTTGTATATACTTTTACATTTTATTGTATCTAATAATTTGCTTGTTCTTAAATTATTTCATAAAAATTATTACAAATGTTTATATATATATATATATATAAATATAAATAATTCATAAAATCTCTAGCAATGATTGTTTACAGAACGGTAGGACAATGATTCTCGTGCCGAATGAAATCCGAGAAATTTTGAAAGGACAATGATTCTTGTACGCGAATCGAATCGAAGTAACTTGAACGTTCCACGAGTGTAATTGTGCGGATGACATTAGTAATTCCACGTGCGTGTTTAGGAACGGCCGAGTAACGAAGCAACAATTATGGGTTTCTACACCTGATGAGTACCATAGTGGCAAACGGGGAGGAAAGGACGATCACTTTAGAGAATTGGTACGTAATTCTCTAAAAATATTTATCTACCGAGAATGTTAATTCACATGGGTATTCATGAAAAATTGATCGTCTTTCTCTATTTCGTTAATTAAATAAGAAGTATGAAAGATAGAGAAAGAGAGAGGAAGAAAAGAGGAAAAATGAAAGACGCAAAAAGCAAAATAAAAGGAGAACAACTTTCGTCTTATTTCGTGTCCTCGTCACTATATATATATATATATATATATATATATATATATATATATATATGCCACTGTGAAGTTTCATTTCGAAGTTAGTTTTTTCCATTAGAGTACTTCGAATGTCTTCGAGACAAGTAGCAGGTGTCACCCTCGATACAATATCTTCGCGTATAAGGGGTGGGTGGGTTAAATAAAGTTTTACGATCTCCTTCTGCGATATCGAACCACCATCGTGGATATTATCGATCTGAATGATCTTTCTCGATCGTTAAAGAAAAAAAGGAAAAAAAGCGAAACCGTGTCGGATAAGCAACAACAAATTTTTTGTATGTTCGAGTAGCTGCACAGCAGAATTATAATCTCCTTTCTATCCTTTTATGGAAATAGTTTACAAGCTTGGAATATTTCGTAGGCAACTCCGTAGGCATACATAAATTGCTGAACATTCACGCACACACAAACAGAGAGAGAGAGAACTTTTGAAACTTGTGCTACTTCAGAAACTTCGTATAATTGCGAGTGTCTTTGTAATATCATTTCGTACATCTCCTTTATCAAATATACTTGGAGATAGAGATATATATATAGATAGATAGATAGATAGATATATAGATAGATAGATAGATAGATAGATAGATAGAGAGAGAGAGAAGGATCATACAAAATTCCTTTCCAAGAAGCAAACCAGTTGGCTTAATTAGATCTAACACAACGAATGCAATTGAGTCGGTGCAATTAATCAATATCTCTAAAACGTTACTTTCCTTTCGAAAAGAAAAAGAAAAAAAAGAAAAAAAAAAGAAAAGAAAAGAAATGTAATTCGTGTCGACGTCCGACAAATTGTCGTTCCTATTTACTTAACACGCTCGTTTTTCACGATTCAAACAGAAGACATTTCCGATTTCTTTTTTCTCTCTCTTTTTTCTTTCTTTCCTTTTTCTTTTTTTTTTTTTTTCACCGTCCTTAACGTCGAACGCTTGTCCAATATAATTCGGTATACATATTTTCTATTTCTATTGAAGAAAAATCGACTCTGCGGAGGCCTCCAACGAAAATAAAAAGAAAATAAAAATGAAAAAAAAAAAAAAAAAAAAAAAAAATAAAGAAATCCGTGCTCCTCGGTTATTTTCGTCCTCACCTATGGCAGTTTTCGTGCGAACAGTA
>OU964976.1:6180114-6212614 GCA_918808275.2 Dolichovespula sylvestris
ATTGTATAAAGGCACGTCAAGGCACGTCGAAGAAACTCTCAATGATTCTTTCCTTTAAACTTTTTCACTTCGGGAGGGAGGGGGAGGGGAGGGAGGCACGATGATCTTCCTCTCGATAAGGAAAGAGATAAAGATATATCTACCTACGTACACACACACACACACACATATATATATATATATATACAGGTATATAGGATACACAAGTATTGAAGTATGTATAAGACATAGCGTTCGTCGTCCTCATTCTCGAAAGGAATTATTAAATCGAACGGAGTTCGTATTCGTATTCGTGTTACACCTGCTGAGACGTGTAAATACACCCACGCCACGATGAAGACCAAACTAATGGCTTAATATATCTAATGTGCCGCGCCAACCGATCTGGAATATCTCTCTCTCTCTCTCTCTCTTTTTCTTCGGGACTACCTGTCTAGATATGATCGACTAATTCAGTGATTACCATTGAAATTATTCTATCGTTGAATATATTTTCTATCCTCAGATAGTTTATAGAGTACAGATCTAAATCTGATATATATATATATATATATATATATATATATATATATATATATAAAGGACAAATTTGAATTCGTTTGATATCCGAAGAAAATATTGATCGGAGGGTGCGTATTGGAACGTCTTTGGAGACTTTAAAATGACGTAGGGAATCTTTCGCTCGTTCGTATCTGTCTCGTTACAAACGATAATACCATTTCTCGAATTTCACGAAGGATCGGTGGAAATGTCTCGAGATTTGATCTTCTATCTATCTATCTCTCTTTCTTTCTTTCTTTCTAAACAAAAAAATTCTAATACGAGCATCGAGCTCATATTTATTTTCTTTCGTTCGTTCGTTCGTTCGTTCGTTCGCGCAACTGAAAAACAATAAAAATTTCTTTCCTTCGTATTACCCTGACGGGTTTGCGAGATCCAATTAAAAGGTCTCAAACATGTAGAACCCGCTTTACTCTCGAGGTTTCACGTTTCTTTCGACCCGACGAGATTTCTTTTCTTTTCCTATATATTTTTTTCTTTTTTTTTTTTTTTTTTTTTTTTATTACCGGTCACCGAGCAACACACAACGAAAGTTTTATTTCATCAACTCTCAGGTATCCCTTCTAATCACTCGAAAAATTGCGACGGTATCTTCTTCCCTTCCGACAAATCGTATCGTATGGAGAAAACCTCGTCTCTTTTAATTAAATTCAATTACAAAAGATATCCGAGAGAGAGAGAGAGAGAGAGGTGTTACCTCGTGCGCGTATTTGCCTCTCCCTTTCTTATTTCTTTTTAAATCAAATTTATACGAGATTAGGTGTCCACTTGATAAACTGTTACACCCTTGTTACGTGCCGTGTACTCGCTAATAAAGGACCGAAAACTTTATTGCAGACAGAATTAACTGGACCGAGCTAAACTACTTCTTCCTTTTTTATTTTTTTTTTCTTCTTTTTTTTTTTTTTTTTTTGTAGGAAAACTGGAATCAAGAGAAATCAAGTCGTCGCGCACTTTTACATAATCATTCTTTCGTGCGCGCGTACGCGCTCGGTTTTTTTTTTTTTTTTTTTTTTTTTAATTTCTTAATAAATAATTTTTATCACTCGTAGTAATAATCGTCCTATCTATAGTTGATTTTCTTTTTTTTTTTTTTTTTTTTTTTTACTCAAATCCTTTCTCTCGTGAAAATGGCAAATGAACAGCTGTAGCCAGCTGTGCTCGACGATAATAACATTTCGATGAGGCTTATCTACTCTCTTCCTAGTATTAAACAGATTAGAGAGAAATAAATATGTGTGTGCGTGCGTGCGTGTGTGTACGGCGATAAAAATTGTAGCGAAGAGGAGAACAAAAACACGCGCAGAACAAAAAAAAAAAAGAAAGAAAAAGTACAAAGAAAAACAAAAAAGAAAAGGTGAGGGAAAAAGGACGAATCTTTCGTATCGCAATCTCTTTCATCCGTTCATTTTTTTTCTTTTTTTTTTTTAATATAATAACGGAATATTAATCCGAACGATATTACAAAGGTAGAGAGTCGAGTTCGATACAAAAAAAAAAAAAAGAAAAAATAAAGGGATGGGGTTACAATTTTCGCCAGATCCTTCGACGTCTCTTTCACAATGTCGACGTTAACGAACTGTGTCCTATGTTTTACGAGTTGTACATACATATATATACATATATATATATATATATATATATATATATATATATATATATATATATACGTTCTGAACGTATCCGTATATGTAATACGACTAACAGGGAAAAATAATAATTGATAATATGCACCTGGTATTTGATCGATTGATTATACTTCTACGGGAATAAATTCAATATGAACCCATTTTCGAGGAGAACCCTTTTATCGTCGTTAATGTTAAACCGAAGATATCCGATCGAGTTATTCAATTGAATCCATTTTCGTATTTTATTTTTATTATTCGAGACAATATAGCACTATGGAAAAAAAGGAAAAGAAGAGAAATTTCACTTTACTCCATTTATTATTCCACCATCCATGTCGGTTGTCTGTAAAAAGAATTTTGTAAAAAAATATATATCGGATCTGACATATTCCCCTAATACCATACAAAATTTACAATAACTCGCGCGAGATACCATTTACAATTAATTACCATAATTCGCTGGCAAATCATTTCGTTCCTTTTTCCCCATTTTTTCTTTTTTTTTTTTTATTTATTTTTTATTATTTTTTATTGGATTTCTTTCTTTCTTTTTTTTTTTTTTCTTTTAGACAATGCTGCGAATTAATTCTCGCATGTATTAGTCCATTATAAATAAAGCGATTCATTATTATTTTGTTTTCTTTTTATTCTTTTTTTTATTTTTTTATTTTTTTTTTTTTTTTTTTAATCTTCGGTTATACGTTTCAGTTTATCGAAAAGGCGGTTGTGTTCGGTCTGAAATTATTCGTGCTTGTTTGGAACCACGGTTCCAAAATTGCTCGTATCAATATGTACACGAGCCATATAAAAAACATTAAGCACAATAACCATAGTACCCCGTAACTGTGAAACAAGAAAAAAAAAAAAAAAAAAAAAAAGAAAGAAAAATTGATTATTGAAACAGATAAGAATTCGGACGAATATAAACGTAATGGCGGGGATACGTATGAATAAATAATATACGTACTTTGTGATCCATGCCATGAACGTACTCGCCGACATAAAAATCAAGAAACCATAATTGGACAATCGTCTTAAACTCAATCGAGGAGGAATCCATTCCTCGGAACCGCTTGAAAAACCATTGATGGTTCGTTTGGAAAGCTTTACGATTGTTGTTGGCGGTATAAGTACTTGACGACAAATACTTCCAAGAAAATTTCTCTTGTTGTACAATGCACTTATCTCGCGTTGATACTAGAAATAATAAGTACGGGATTATTCGTTAAACTTCTTGTCATCTTTAAAAAAAAAAAAAGAAAAAAAAAAAAAAACGCGTTACCTTTTTATTTATATAAGCGCAAAAGTTATACAAATTTCTGACTAGATAAGCACATTCGTTGGAACGAACTGGCTGTAATTCTGGATCCCCCATATATTCGATGTATCGAAAATTTTGTCTACCATCGGGTATCGGTACGAAAACGCCTGGTCTGCTTGAATCGAACGAGGAATCCATCTAAAGACGAACGAAGGGTATTAAAATTAATTCAGATCGATTAAAAAGGTTTTAATCGACGATGAAGAGAGTAAAATTTTGAAAAAAAGACCTGAGACTGATGATGAAACGAAGTCGATAGGATACTGTCGTGATATTCCTGATCGGGTGTAATACTTATTTGTGGAATATCTTCCAGTGAAATCTAAAAAGCGACATATCTCACTTTCTCTCTCTCTCTCTCTCTTTCACTTTTTCTCTCTACATATATACACACACACACACGTATCGTTAATCTTCGATTGGAATTTACGAGATATTTTATAATTGAAAAAGTATTTACTTGAAGCATATCGATCAATTGTTGTTGCGCGTTCGCTAAAAATATGGGTACCCTGCGACGTTCCTCTATCGAAATATCATCCGACGAATTCTCTTCGCCGTTAAAGAATTCCCATAGAGCAACTAAAAATTGTTGGCTCCGTTTTCTCTTTTCCAATGCTTCGATCAAACTCGTAGCCGTCAAATGTGCCTGTTTGATTATACTCAAGAAAAAAGTTACCTGAAACGAACGATCCTATTAACAAACGGGAAAAAATGAATAGAATTAAAAAAAAAAAAAAAAAGAAAATACTTGTGAAATAGTGGCTGTTGAAAACATAGGAATGTATTGATAAGTTGGTCCTTCAAGTTCCATTATTTGCTGCCTAACTATGGAAGTCCATTGACTAGATTGCATACGATTTCTGTTTAGATTGGCGTCATCCATGCAACTCTCCACTTCTGACAATATCCGTGCCAAATGTGGTTGAGAAAATACCTTTACAGAGATAAAAGAAATAGGTATAGGAACTCTCCAAACATATACGCGGAGCCTTCTCCTCGCATTACCTTCGTAACCCTAAATAACATCAAAGCGTTTTTCGGAGCCACGAGATCGGTTCTCATAAAACGAGGTAATAATTGTTGAAATATTACCGTATATGCCAGTAAATTATTAGCAACAAAATTTATCCATCTGTTTGGATCATGTATTTTACCTCTCTCTTCTTCCTCGGGTTTGCTATGATTTTACAATCGTATAAGTTCTATCGCATTAATAAAATTAATTCTTATTAATGATATAATTTATTCTCTCTTACCCTTCTTTCGTATACGTTACTCCTGGTACATATCTCCACGGTTGAATGAAGCTCAACCATGCCTCCAAAATCAATCTAAACGAACTGTCCAGGGGCCAATGATATATTGCCTTTCTTAAGAATACATAGATTTTTCCTTGCACGGACGGTAAAATAATCCTTCAAAGTTAACGAGAAACATCAGTTATCATTTCTACGGGATGTAACGATGTAAATAAACTTAAGGATATCCGACGTGATACCTTTTCAACTCATCCATCGCGCTCTTATCTCCGGTAGAACTGTTCGCAAACTCGTGTAAAGTTTTTATAAATGCTCTCACTAAACGTATATGTTCGCCAGAATGAATGCTGTGCTATAATAACAGTTTTATACGTTGTAAAATGGTTAAAAACAAAAAAAAATATATTACGACATAAATTATATTATTACTTACCCGATGTGGAATAGGCGTTGAATACGACATATTCATTTGAGAAGGCATATGATCGTCTTCTGTATATTCCATCCAAAAATCAAGAAACACTTGTACTACGGTCTCGCTTCTCCATACTTGAGGAAGACATTGTTGTTGAGGAACTCCTACCACTAAATTGGTAGATCCTGGCGATAATATTGATGCTCTCAAAAGTCTTGGGGTTTGTAATCTATGACATTCTCTAATTGAAATTTTAAAACTGATAAACACAAAAGTGTATTTCTTCTTTGCAAGAAAAAATGATATATTACCTTTTATTTTCAGGCGACTGCATCAATTTTCTTTGCGGAGTTTTCTTTACGTACGGTCCAATTATTGGCAAAACAGGAGAATTATCCCTTGGTAAAAAATGATGCAGATAATAATGAGCAGATTGAACATATACAGTCTCCCAATTTACCCAAACATTTTCTTGCTGCTGTATCTGTAGCCAAGGATTCGTCAAATGATAGGCGAAGTGAAAAATGTAATACTCAAAGGGATATGTAATAGTTGTTAAGGAAGAATTTACATAATTTCTTCATCGGAATTTATATTTCTAATTGTTACGAGAATTTTAAAGGATACTCATAAATAAAGCTGACGGAACTCTCGTTCCTTGGTCATCTCTAATTTTGTCAAGATAAAAAGGTGGTATTACGCCTTCCTCTAACATCGAGCGTATCTTTGACTGAAATTATATTTAATATACAATATAATGAGTATTTCCAACTATATAAAATCTATACAACTTACTGGCAAATATGATATTGGAAAATTATATTTCAAATAACAATCCGGCAGTAATTTATAACAAAGAGAAAATATTGGTCCGTGTGGGCTTAGAAAATTATACAGCATTTCATATTCTTGAGGATTCTTTTTGTAAGTAATATTATGCAAGCCCCAACCGATATTATCTGTTATTCCAAACATAGAATCTATTATTATTGGAAATACATGCTGTAGTTCTGTGGTACTTGATTCGTCTATTAATACTGCCAACTCGCTACATCTTTGCACCAATGGCAAATTTAGGTATCTCTGTACCCTTATCTGAAATAAAGCCCTTTTATTACTGTTATCATCAAATGGAATTATTTCCACCTTTCACAATACACTAATAAAATTAATGCATACTAAACAATTACGTTCTGCCACACAATATAAATTCATATTGTTTTAAAATGATTGCTCGACATTTCATATAAAGTTATTAATTTTTAATCTCAATACATATAAATATATATATATATATATATATATATATATTCAAAATAGTTTGAGGTTAAATTTTTGTTTAACTTCGAATTGAAATTTAATAAATATTAAAACAAGAAAATTTTACAAACACTACCGTAGCAATATCTGTGGAGGTAGCCATTATTACATTTATTTATATTTTTAAATACAACACTATGAATACTTAAATATAGTATGTATCCTATAACGTATATGGATTATGATTCACACCGTTTGACTTATTTCGCGCTATTTCTACTATTGCAATCGAGTGAAAAACAAGAATCGTCGACTTCGATTAGAGCTTCGACCAATCAAAGAAAATCCATCAACTCCCATTATTACGCCTACCAATTAGAGAAAATCCATCGCACGCGTTATTACGTCGACCAATAACAAGATATCAGTCGACTTCCATTGTTGTGTCCACCAATTAGAGGAAGATCCATCGAACTGCATTATTGCATCAACCAATAAGAAGATATCAGACGACTTCATTATTGTATCCACCAATCAGAGGAAGATACATAGACTTCCTTTGAATCTGTTATTACGATCGCCATGAAAAACGTGCTTAAGATTAAACGTGCGCATTAGAGAAAAAAAGAATCTAAAAGAGACACTTTTCATATTCGTAATTGTTATCAATGTCGTTTCTTTGCAAAATAAACTTAAATAATCAACATGTATACAATTTCATTGTTCTCGTCACGCATTGTTATCGGACGTATTTTCGGTGTGAATACATTATTAATTTATTATTAAATCACACGAGTGCACATTTCTTATGCGATATACACAATTAATACAAATAACATCTTATCTCATTCTAATCTATAGTGTGATAACGAACATATTCTTACGAGTCTTTGTTTCATATATATATATATATATATAAACTAAATGCACATATATTTATTTTTTTGTACTACACCTACACAGACCAGAGCTTGGCTTATAGGTTGGTGAAAATGGTAAGTAAGACGTCCACTTCCATCTAAGATATAAAATATTTCATGAAATATTTGATTTTGTTATCATTAAAATCTAAATATTACCTTCTCAATAATTGCATTCCAATGGGAAAATCAAATGTATTCGGTACATATTCCTCGCTTTCTTTTTCATCAGACGTTTCTACGTTTAATTCCATCTCTTTTGACCAAGCTAGTAAACCTCGTTCCTCATCGGTACCTTAATTTTGAATAAAACGACGTAAGCATAAGATTGATTCCCCACACAAGATATCGTTCTATCACAATTCGATCTACCTTACCTGGTATTATATTATCTAATAAACAACCAATCACACCGCCAACTAAGATAGTTGTACTTAATAATACTGTAATAACGCCATCGACAATGTCGTTGCCTGTATTTATCACGTCTGCGTGCTTTATCATCCACTTCGATAGTACCTGAATATCGAAAGAGAGATCGAAATTAATTAGAAACGTCGATGATCGTTGTTTTCAAAAAGATATTGTAATAATTATTGACACCGACCAGTGGAAAGAAGATAGAAAATCCTAGAATATACAAATTTCTCGACGAGTTCAAATTCACGTATTGCAAAGCCGACAGACCTGTGAACGGGAAAAAAAAAAAGAAAGATGAATTTGTTTCGAGGTGTTGAAAAGCTAAAAAGAAAAAAGAAAAAGAAAATGTAATTAAATCGTACCGAATGCGCATATCATTCCGAACATTACGCAAAATATCCCACCGACGATCGGTTCTGGTATAATAATAAATACGGCACCAAATTTGCTAATTAGACCTTGCAAAATCATTAATCCGCAAGCCCATTGTATTACCCTACGGCTTCCTACCTTTGTTACGCCTAATGGAAAGGAGAGAATACATTATATATTATTAACATTATTAACACATACATATATATATATATATGTATGTGTTATTAATATATATATATATATACATACATATATATATATATATATATATATATATATATATTAATAACACATACATTATATACATATATATATATATATACACATAAATTCTCAATGAAGGTCCTGTCAACGTGTACTTTCGAAAACGAAGCTGATATAAGGTGCGAGGGTGTACCTATGGTGCCAACGTTTTCACCGAACGTATTTGTGCCATTGCCACTGCCCCAAAGACCGGCCAACATCGTTCCAAGACCCTCTATACCTATTCCTCGATTAATGGCATGTACAGGTGGAGGTGGAGCGCCTAATAAATCAATTAATTTTATCGTTAACGAACGTATTCGTACGGAAATCAGACACGTTACAATCACACACGGATTATTCCTCTTACCGCACATTCTCGAAGTAGTCGGATAATAACTGATAGATTCGACTGTACAAGCTAATACACCCGCTAACATTCCAAGAACCCCCGATAGGCTGACCGTAGGTAATCCCCATTGTCCGGGATATGGAATTCTAAACCACGGAGAATCACTGATGATTTTTATTTTACTATCCGATCTGGCAGGATGACCGATTGGTAGAGCATCGGTTAGCGTTAAAATCGTACAGATAATCCACATTACCACGATCGTCAGCAGTACCTACGAATGTAACGATTAATCGTTGATACAAGACGAGATTAACAGATAATTACCGATGCAAATAATAATAATAATAATAATAATAATTATTGATGGGAATTTATGATCTTTCAGAAACGATCGATATGCATGGAAGAACACGGAAGAATGTTGTTAAGTTAATCGTTAAAGCGTATACAACGACGTATTAGATCGATTTCGTTTGACTCATAAAAAAGATCTGCAACGTTTTTCTTTTTTTTTTTTTTTTTTTTGTGAGATACACTTACGGGAAATAATTTGAATAATTCGAACCAGATTACTCGTAATCCATGGCCCTTGCGATACATTACTACAGGTACAGGTACGTTGATCAATACTTGCGAGTACATCGTGAGCATTAGTATCGTTCTATGAAGGGAGAGAGAGACAAAGTTTTATATTAAAATAGTTCTTCGTGAGATACTCTAAAGAAAAAAAAGAGGTATATAGATTTATTTACCCGGCGGCTATGCCCCAATGTTTCGACGCAGCCTCCGCGGCATTCTCGAAGAGAGACAATCCGACCAATGAGACGGTCGGTACGATCGTTAGAGGAGTTATAAATTTTAACATGTAACCGATGATTCCTATCGGACAAACCAAAAAAAAAATTCATTTATTCCTCGATTCGAATCTCATACAATTAAAATTACGATTAGGAGTAAATTGGAGTTGATTTTCTTTTACAAAAAAAAAAAAAAAAAAAAAGAGGAAAAAACAAAATCAAGAATCCTTAATGTCGATTAATCGACTCATCTTTAACGTGGATTTTTTTTTTTTTTTTTTTTTTTTTTTTTTTTTTTTTTTTTTTTCGTTGAACGCACGATCTTTATTACCTCCGAATCCAACGATAACTTGAAACAGAGCGGATATCGCGATAGCACCGGACAATTCTCTCATACGAATTTGCCATAACTCCGTACGATTTTCGTGGGACATCGTCTCAAGGATCTCTGGCGCTGGACATTTCCATTGTGGTAGACTCAGTATGGCAAGGGTCGGTACTAAAAACGATATAGTACCACCCTGTACCAAAGGTAATCTGCGAAAAGATATAAAAAAGAAAAAATAAAATAAAAAAAAAAAAAAAAAAAAAAAAGAAACGATACAAATAAATTAGAAACTTATCGAATATTCAATAATGAAAATGAACGTAATTACAATTCGATACTCATTTTCCTCTCTTATTGGCGTAGAATAATTTAATATATTTTTAATCGATAACGATTATAAACGTCAATATAAATTATGAACTAACATTCTCCGTCGTATATTTTAAGTACTTCCAATCTATGATTAGAAACCGTTAGAAAAATAACTCATACGCTTACATTTTTGTTATTCAAATTTTATTGAAAATAATAGTCAATGGTAATACTTGTTTTTTCTTTTCTTTCCCTTTTTTTTTTTTTTCTTTTTCTTTTTCTTTTTTTGCTTAAAGCTAGCTGTAAATATAATACTTTATTTTTTTTTTTTTTTTTTTTTTTTTTTTACAATAACGATTCACCCAGCATAATAAATTATACGTTTCCGATCGAGAATCGTTAAATGTAAACACCTCATATACATTTATGATAGATATTGAATTTGTAAGTGTTTTATGCAAATAACTATTTATCGGCACATATTTTACGATTAAATCAATAATTTTCAAGATAATAACATGGGAAGCATCTGCGTATATATATATATATATATATATATATATATATATATATATATATATATATATGCGTGCGTGTGTGTGTGTATATTTTAAAGTACGATCTTTTATATATTTTATATAATTATTATCATGTTGACTATTTCATGGAAAGTAAAAAAAAAAAAAAAAAAAAAGAAAGAGAAAAAAACGAAAATCCAATTATTCTCCAAAAGTAAATAAATTTTTGAATGATCGATCACGATTAGACGCGATAAGAATCCTTATGAAAGAATCGATAACGACCATTGATTGATAATAATTTATGAGTATAATTAATCATTAATTTAATCTGTTGGCGATGCGCAGACAAGACGATGGATAATTAACATATGAGGAAAGTTTTGAGATCGATAATTGATAATATATCATCACCTGCATCCTATTGTAGTTTGCAAGAGAGTGACAAGACCAGTTACGAAGATCATCGTTGAGATTATGTAACTCCTGGCAGGATCATCCTCGGCCATGCAAAGTGCTGGCGTTAGGATGAACGGAATCGATACGATGGCACCAATCATCGTCAGATAATGCTAAACAAAAATTTTTTTTACGAAAACGTCCCTATGCAATCCCTTTTATTTAATTACAATTCGACACAATTTTTTTCTACGACGTTGAAACGGTTTCAATGCTTTTGTAGGGGGGGGGGGGGGGAAGGAGATAGCAATAATGATATCAATATTAATAAAAAATTATTAATAAAATTAATAATAATACCTGAAGTGCCATGAAGAAGCACAAATACCACGGTGGCACGTCGTCAATGCCATAAGTAATATCGGCTCCTCTGTTATTAGAAATTTTCGTCTCCTCGGTATTAGCAGCTGTCGTGGAATTTTCCAAGTCCTAAAACAAAGTCGTAAAACAAAACGTGCATTAGACTTATATTAGGCTTGGATTAGAGGGAGATAAAAATTTCGTTCAGGAAGAAGAAAAAGAGGAAGAAAAGGAAAAGGAAAAAGAAAAAAAAAAAAAAGAGGAAAAGAAAATGAAAATGCTAATCTTTTTCTATCGATCTTCTAATATATGATAATTTTTTTCCCGTCGCCGCGAGATTACTATTCTGTGATCATCGTTCGTTTACAGCAATGAAAAAGATAAAAAAAAAAAAAAAAAAAAAGAAAAAAGAAAAAAAAAACAAATACCACTTCGAACGAAATTACGTAAGAAAATTATGTTACGGACTATATATCCCCCCTCCCCCTCCCACCCGCCACCCTTTTTTTTTTTTTTTTTAATTTCTTTTTCTTCTTTAAACCGTCGAGATATCGCTCTTGGCATAAATTAATAAATGACGATGATCATGATAATCAAGCTCGCATTTATTACATTAAGCGCAAAATCTCTTACGTTTTAATATTTTATTCCTCGCGAAAGAAAAAAAAAAAAAGAAATAATAAAAATAGCTCGATATATTTGCGATACGTTAAAACCAAAGCCGGGAGGGGGGAGGAAAGGAGGAAAGAAAATAAAACGAACAAAAATTCTTTGGAATTCGATTAACCGAAACGAACTTGTTATTTTGATGTTGTAAAGTGATAAACTCGTTCTTGATGACGACTCTAAGGATAATAAATATTTAATCTCAAGTAAAGCACGCGATGTGTTCCAAGAACAAAAGGAAATATTTGGAAGGAATTAAAAAATCTGACGACAAAAGGCAAGTACAAATATTTGCCTACAAAATTGAATTCGTCATATCCGTTTTCTATTCTTTCCATCGAACGTGTCTCTTCGCGCCAGAAAAATTGATTACCGTGCTATTATACACGATATACATCTCGCACTATAATCACCCACTATAATCGTAATCTCTTTGAGTAAATACAATTAAGGAAAGCGATCGTATTCGTAACTTGTAATTTTAAAATTTTTCCGATTTATCTATAAAATTACGTGTATGTATTTTGCAAAAAAAAAAAAAAAAAAAAAAGAAAATTAATTTTATTGGCCTCTCATTTTGTCGATAATTATTTAATATGATTTAAATTAACAACCCGTGTATTAGAACGTAATTCGATATATATATATATATATATATATATATATATATATATATATATAATACTTTTACAAGTTACATTATATTATAATACTTTTACAATTGGATTAGATCGTTATTATATAGATCGATGTAACAATGAATTATTAACAAATACACACACACACACACACACACACACACACACACACACACACACACACACACACACACACACACACACACACACACACACACACACACACACACACACACACACACACACACGTATACACAGTTCTGAGAACAATTTTTTTTTTTAATGGCCAATTAGATCGTAAGCGAAGTCATCGCAAGAGTTTAATAACAAAGTAAAATATCAAGTGATATTTTTTCTCCTCGATAAAATAAATGCAAAAGAATCGATTGATCTATCAGAAAGTTCGGTTGATTCATCGTCCGACATACAACTTGGGGACTCATTGATAATGCAAATGAACTGGAAGCGTGTTACGTCGAAAGATATATATGTTCGCTCACGTGACACGTTTAATTGAAAGCGTGGCTCCGTTGGGTCATTGCGACGATTTAATTGAACGAAATGCATCTCTTACGATCCTCGTAGATATTTCAAACATTAAAATTGATTTATCTCAGACGCCGCAGGCGAAGAATTCTTGACGAATGTACGGGCATAACAAACCTATTATAAAATCTAAAAATACATTAATAAGTTCCTACTATTGGTTCTTCGAGATATGATTTTATGTTAGAATCCAAGAAGAATTTTAACTCGAACGTATATTTTTTTTTTTTTTTTTTCCACCAATATTATTCCTATGTCCACAAGATTTAATCCGAATCATCCAATTCATAAATCTTTGAATTATCAAAGAGTAAAGCAAAAGATTAGACGATAGATATCTCAGGGTTATCTACGTGAAAATTATGTTACTGAATATTATTAAAGACGTTATACAGTGACATTAGATATATTCTAATATAATCTAATATATATGTAAATATCTTTCTGATATATAATATAATAAAAAAAAAAAAAAAAATGGAAAATCCTATTATCAATGAATCACCCTGTAATATGTTAATTTTGTAAGTCGTAAAAACACGTTTAAGCGAAAAAATATCTTTAAACGAGTACTATCGATATAATATATTCTATCGTTATAGCTTACAAATGTGCACCGGATAATTTAGCGATAATGATAATAATACGTTCGACCGAAAGTAATAGTGAAATACAAAAACATAAAAAAATCGTCGTTTCTTTTTTTTTTTTTTTTTTTTTTTGAAATGGACAGGCAATCGATAAAAAAAAAAAACACGTAAAAACCATATGACCCTTCGAAGTATCGTTAGTATGTCGATTTATCTAATTCGTATCGATAATCGTGAGAAACGATAATTGATTACGTTGATAATCGAAAAGAATAGAACTTTTATCGTGTTGCTTCGTGTTAAACGTCGGATCTATCTACGTACGTAAATTAAAATTTTGTGAAAGCATTGGAAAAACAAAGAGCGATGAACAAAAAAAAAAAAGAGGACAAAAAAAATATATACCTTAGTTTAACATCAATCACCGTTTATCATACCACACACTTACGTTTTAAATAAACGTCAATTATATTTACTTACTATTTCATTCAATGGTATTCCGTTTTGTTTCACCATATCGACAGGATGCGATGATGTTATTATTAATGAAAAAACGAACGAACAAATTCGCCCGACTCAATGTCAACAATAACAATTGCACTTTCTTATCGTCGATTATATTTATATATATACATATATATATTCTCTTCCTTTTTTTTCGAACACTTCAATTAAATGTCTTTAACTAAATTATATAACACAGAGTAAAAAGAGAGAGAGAGAGAGAGAGAGAGAGAGAGAGAGGCAGACAGAGAGAAAGAAAGAGATTCACGTATACGTATATGAATATATAGACATGTATAAAGTCGATAATGTATAAATATACGATACAAAATTAAAAAAAAAAGTTATATATATATATATATATATATATATATATATATCTGGTTCGATCGTTTTGCAATGCTCCCGTAAGCAAGTAGTACCTCCTTCTTAATCTGAGGCTACTGGCGTACTGTGCCAATAGAAAGAATGATCGCGCCTTGATATATCACTTAAATAATGTCTGTTAAGAGAGAGAGAAAGAGAGAGAGAGAGAGAGAGAGAGACGCGCGCTCCGTCTTCGTCGAGAGCGAAATATTTCGACATTTTCGAAAAGATCGTACATATAAACATCGTGTCTTTGTCTCTTCTATCTTTAAATACAAACCGAACGGATTTTCACTGAATACCCTTTTTTTTTGTCTTCCTCTCTCTCTCTCTCTCTCTTCCTCCTTTCTCTATTCCACCCTCTCACACACTTTTTCACCCTCGATCGACTCTCTGCCTCTACGTTTCTTTCTTTCTTTCTCCTCCTCCTCCTTCTATTATTTGTTTATTTATTTATTTATTTATGTATTTTTTTTTTTTTATTCGAAATAACGATAATACAATCGAGGAATTATCTGTAAACGTCGAAACGTCCTTCCTATGATCCGTCTCGTTCTCTCACTCTTCTAACATTAACGTTTAGCACGTTGGCAAACACGTCGGAAATGAAATGTCTCGATCGTTGCCAAAACTACAAGTACGCCGTATTTATAAAACAATTATCACGATGAAAATGTAAATGAAGCATGTGTGTTCAACGCTACGCGTTATGTAAATTAATATGTACGAATATGTCCTTTCTTTTTCTCTGGTATAACTGTATCGTAAAGATACGTAGCAAAAATGCTATCTGCAATTGCATCAACTTATTTAATAACCTTGTTGAAACGGTGCTTCCATTTATGTAGATAAAGAAAAGCAGAATGTATGTATGTATATATATATATATATATATAAAGAAAAATAAATAAAAGCAACAAAAAAAGAAATAAAATAGAAGTCGTTGGAAGGGTGAGATTATTGTAAATCATCGAAACAGAAGGAACTCGTTTAATTCTTCGAGATATATATATATATATATATAGATATATAGTGTCCATGCAAAAAAATAATCCATTAATATGTTTACGTACGCCACGCGAGGAATTATTCTCAACAATTACGAAATCAAGTAGACAAATGGGAGGACCGTGAAGAAAATGAAATAGAGTATATATTTCTATACGACTGGGTTTACGTAAATCTACGTATATGTACATTCCTTTCGTATTTTTAATTGATGTTCTTTTCGCTCTTTTTATTATTTCTTTTCTTTTTTTATGTTTACAGGAAAGAAGATTTGTACGAAAACAAAAAGAAATAATAAGGAACAAAGCTGCTCCTCTTTCATTTCTAACAAACGTTTGAGAAATTGTCTCTCGATATGTAAAACGTTCAAAAAAAAAAAAAAAAAAAAAGGGAGAAAAAAAAGTTAACCACCAAACGAACCGGTTTTTCAAGATAAAGTAATTAAATGCGCATATGTGATCGACTTATTTCTCGATGACACTCCTCGTAGACGCTTGAACGTACAATTAATTACTTAAAAAAAAAAAAAAAAAAAAAGAAAACAAGCATTCGCAAATGAGACTAGGTGTTACAAAGTAATCGGACGTATTGTAATATTACAAAAACTTTCTATTGCTCGGTAGAACGATGATCTTGGCCGATATCCTTCAAAATTTTTTGTTATTATTCGCTTTAATTAGTTGTACGATCAATTCCTCGGCCCCTCGCCCCTCCTATCGTCGCTCAACGAAAACACAGTAACGACAAATTTCGACGAGTGCAGTGTTACGAAGCGCCAATTAAAAAAATATTTTCGGTCGGTAAATACCGATAGGAACGTAAGTGCGACTTTACCATCGGTTCTGAATAAATCAAAACTACGAGAGTTTCTCGCGATATAAAACCGAATATACAGCATACGATACGAGATAAAGATATAATAACGTTCGACGATTTACCACCGACGCTCGTTGCGTTATAATTAATTTTCTTTCTTATACGCGCGCGTATATTTCATTTTTCTCTCCTCCCTCCTAACCCTCCAGTATTCTACTTTATCGACGGATAACTGATTACACGTATTATATATATATATATATGTATGTGCGTGTGCGTGTTTGTTTATGCATGATATATAAATATATATATTTATGTGTAATCAGTGTTACTTAATTAAATTAATAGTCAGTATTATTAAAAAAAGCTCGAAATAATTGTTGAAGGTATCTATCGAAAGAGCCTGTGAATTATTACGAGAAACCACGAGAGACGACTGACTTTATATAGTCGTCGTGTATACTAAAGGCTTGCTCGCATCGTTCACATTTTCAATCCTACTTTCTTTTCTATTTAAATACAAATCGATAATTACTCTTTCTCCCACGCCGTTCGTTCTATCGCGAGTACTTTTATTTTTTTTCGATGCGTATGCATATCGCGATGATTTTATTTATTTATTTATTTATTTATTTATTACATCGATCATTACGTCTTCGATCGTAAATGTACGATTATATCGCGACGGATTTATCGAGAAACAATCGTTAGTCAATGTTAAAATAAATAAATAAAATTAAATTAATGGGACCATTTTCTCCGTCGATAATAAAATTTCGTAGAAAGGAATCTTTATTTTCTCTCGCAACGGTCGATCTATTCCAATGGTCCTGGTTCATGGTTGTCCACTTTAATGGCCGAACAAATACGCGTCGCTTCGTAGTAGTTTGAGTGTGGAGTACTTCTTATTTGTGTAAATCATAACCTATTTACTTATTATTTAATTCCCTTGTTTGGTATGTCCCATAGATTATTTATTGTGCGTATCGTTCTGTAAGATCTCCCCCCTCTCCCTCCCTTTATATGTTCAACGAGTTGAATTGCACGCTACTACTAAATATAAAGATAAGCTCGCTGTATATAAAATGGAGATGATCGAAGAACCCGTTGACGTCGACATAATACTGGAACAAGAATCGAGAACGAATGATTCTTTGGAATCCTCCAACGCGATACTGAATTTTTCGAATAATTCAAATATCCCCGAGGTAAACGATGAGTTTTCTTCTTTTTATTACCGTGGCTTAGAAAAGAAAGAAAAAAAAAAAGGAGAAAAAAAAAATACGTATTTGCAAGCCATCATTTTACCCAAATTCGATCCGTATTATTACTATTTTGTTTCTGTTTATATTGCAAGCGAATAAATTTACGTCCATGCCTTATGAACTTTCAGTTTCTTGAAAGTCGTTATGAAAATCGTGCCGGTACGTTTACGACTGGTATAGACATATTTAGCAAAGAGGAGAAGTTAAAAATGGAGGAGAGAGCTAAGCGCTTTGGATTGTCCAAAAGTTTTCTATCCAATTACGAACAGGATTTATATACAAGGTAAAGTTTAGACTTTTCGTTTGTCGATCAACGGTAATAACAGATATTACGATAATTTATTCAACGATACTGATAATTTCTTTCTAAACCTGTATTAGCATGGGAATAAGCGAGGATAACGAGAATACGAGGAATATTAGATTGAACGTAATACACATGAGAGGAACCAAAGAGATGAGCACAAAAGACGTTTTTAAATATTTCGAAGATTATGCCCCGGCATCTATCGAGTGGATAAACGATGTGTCGTGTATATATATATCTTTTTTTTTTTTTTTTTATACATCTCTTGTATTTCAAATATTAATCTTTTTGTTTTTTTTTCTTCCTCTCAGGTAACGTAGTATGGCTAGACAACGCGTCCGCAGCCAGAGCCATGTTGGGATTATCGAAGCGTATCGTAGGTGTTAATGATAAACCGCAAGGCAATAAAAGTAATGCGAATACATTAGACGATGTCCCTAACGAGGACTGCATCATAGAGGTCGAACAGGATAGTTTGTCCGATAAAGAGAGCGAAGAAAAGAAGGATACAAATGAAATAAATATAAAAGACATCGATTATCCATTACCACCTGGTATATGGAGAAAAGGCGTTAATTATACCAAGTCCAAAGGGATCTTTTTACGATTTGCCACTAGATCCGATAAGAAACAACCGAACGCAGAGAAGATGAGCGATTATTATAGAAAATATGGGAATCCTAACTTTGGAGGTAATTTCGTATATATACTTGTGCGTGTATCACGTAATAACTTAATGTTAAATTGTAACAATTATTTTATTTGATTTCATTGTTTTTTTTTTTTTTTTTTTTTTTTTTTTTTCTTAATGACAGGAATAAAGGGAATATTGACGGAATCTCGTAAACGTCTGTACAAACAAATTAAACAGAGTAGAAGAAGAGTGTCGGAGGAAAGAGAGGAGGACGGTGTATCCGGTAATAAGCGTATGAAAAATCCTTGGGGTGCATTGTCCGAGTCATGGGGAATTAATGACTCCGTAGAGAATAATTTCAATATAAGAAATGACAACAGGGATCAGGGACGAAATATAAAGGAAAGACTTGGTATTAAATATCCTTTTAAAAACGTGATTCGTGACGACGAAAGTAACAGCAGCGCTAACGATAGCGACAGCGAAGAGGATTGGTGCAAGAGAAGTAAAGTGTTACGTATGCGAATGCATGCTGACGACGAAGAGAAGAAGATTCATAAAAGGCGTGCCAAACTCAAAACTCAGGTGATATATATTTTGTATATAATGTATACCGATCTTCTAACTTACATTTTTCTTTCTTACGATCACCTTCGTCTCAAGTTCGTGGATTTATCCAATTATTTATTTATTTGCAATCAATATATAGATGCTATTAAATAGTATGTCAAGTGGAAATGATTTACGATTGAGACTTGGCAGTAGACCGGTCAAGCCGATGCAATTTCGCGATGCAATACAGGTTGTCGTTACGAATAGAAATGCAACAAGATTGAATTCTACGAAACCCAGCGATTCCGAGGTAATTTTTAACGTTTACATTGATTATACGCTTATAAGTATTTTTTCATCTAACGATCGACGACGACTGTTACGCGTATATTAATGTTATTTTTTTTTTTTTTTTTTTTTATCGGCAGGAAGAAGACGGCGAAATCGTGGAGGACGCTCAGGTGGAAGAAATAGAGGAGGGCGAATGGCAAGAAACCGAAGAAGAAATTACAGATGGCGAAGAAAAGGAGGAGAACGAGATCGATAGCGAAGATAGCGACGTAGAGGCGAAAGAAGTACAAGGGCCTAAAGGGAGCGTGATCAAAGTCGTTCAACATAAGCCACGCGTCGCGTCTACCGTTTGGACGAGATTGAATAATGTAAAAAGTGTAATTAACAGCAGTAATTTAAAGGAAAGGTGAGCGAGCGAGCGAGCGAGCGAGCGAGAGAGAGAGAGAAAGAAATCCTTCGATACCGAACATTCCAAAATTAAATAATTATATTGTAAACAATTATTTGCAGACAATCAAGAGGCCGAGATTTAAGAGACACATTAAAAGGTGGCGATCTACGTTCGCGCATTGGAAATCATATGAGGAGGGAACGTTCCCAGTTAAGGATAGAAGTGAAAAATGACAAATATACGGAGGAAGGTAGCGATGTTAAGTGATCATCAATTGCATTTGCGCATCTGTGATTTTTTTAAAACTGTCTTTATGAAATTGAAGATTTTTAAACTATA
The DNA here is from genome assembly GCA_918808275.2 of Dolichovespula sylvestris. NCBI lineage: Eukaryota > Metazoa > Arthropoda > Insecta > Hymenoptera > Vespidae > Dolichovespula > Dolichovespula sylvestris. The sequence goes on from OU964976.1 coordinate 6,200,505, forward strand.
CTATATCGAACTAAAAGGGGATTGTGTGTATTGTGATAAGAAAATAAAATTGAAGAAAAAAGAAAAGAAAAAAAAGAAAGAAAGATTCGTATCAATATGATATACGTTCGAAAATTATATATATATATATATATATATATATATATATGTATGTATGTATGTATGTATGTATGTATGTATGATTCTTGTATACAATACAGTGATCGCTTGAATGTTAACGAACTATTTCAGATATATATTCGTGCGTGTATGTATATGCATATATCTATATATATAGAATATGTATAGATATGTGTATATACACACACACACACATACATACACGCGCGCGCACAGACGTTCAGATCATATATATATATATATATATATTTATAGCTATTATTAGTATAAATAATGTGTTCGTTCATGAAATTCTATTTGTACTAAAATCTTTTATTCCCATTTATGTATATAACGATTAATTAGATACGAGTAACACAACTGTATATCATTATAGTGCCATTGCCATAGATATTCCTTTGAACGTTTCTAAAAAAAAGATTGATCATTTCTCCCGACATGGATCCTGAAATAAAAAAAGAAAAACACACACACACACATCGGTCAATTATCAATTTGTATATATATATATATATATATATATATATATATATATATATATATATATATATATATATATATCCTTTTGTTCTTACTAACGAACGTTGATATTATTTTATTTTTTTTTTGTACGCTCGATCATCCCGTTACTATCGGAGATGACGTAGAATGAAAAAGCTTTATTTGTCTTTTTAATTTTATTATTATTCCCACTGCTATAAAACCCCTTATATTAATATTTTTATTCGCCGTTCGCTTCCTCGAAAGTTAGACTAAATAAGTTAAATATCGAATTACTTGCGACAAAGTGAAGGATAAGAAACGACATTGTTAATAAATTAAATAAATAATCCTCTGTAAATATTATCCACCTAATGCGATATTTGTATTAAATTTCTATCCGTCCTGTACGATGTCCACATGGTATGGAAAAAAAAAAGAAAGAAAGAAAACATAAAGAAAATTGTCGCTTTCCATCGTGTCGTTGCGTTATTATATGTAGTACAGTCGCCTTCCGTTAATACGTCTGCACCATGACCGGTACAGTCGACTTCCAAATATAGTGTCTGCGCTATAGCCGGTACTGTCGCCTTCCGTTAGAGCGTCCGCATCGACGAAAACCTCTTAAAAGGAAAAAATGTTGTCATAGCTGATAAAAGGGAAAAATTTATATCATTTTAATCAAAATTTATCATAAATAAATAATTAAAAAATTTTGCGTCTATATTCTTTTCAGTATCGCAATGTCGATCGATTCATCGATACTCGAACAAAATCGATCGTTCGTCTACCAGCCAGCCAGTCAGTCAATTTGATTAGTTCATCGCGTTTCGCTCTTACCAGAGAATATCGAAATATCGTATTTTCTATTTTTACGAAGATCCCGCGTACCGATCGGTATAGGATAGAATAGGAGAAAAAAAGAAAGAAAGAAAAAAGAAAACAGTAAAAATACAAAAAGAAAATAAAAGTGACGTGCTGCGATGGGCGAAGTGTTGAAGGAATGGCTGAGAAAGAGATTGGGGGTGTTGATGGAATTAAAGCCGGAATTGTTCGGACATTACACGAGAGACGGCAATATGTTGGCCCAAATTCTTCACACTTACGGTATCATAAATAGCGATCAATTGGATACGATCGTGCCTACCGACGATCCAGCTCTGTGCAGGGTCAATTTGAAACATTTGCGTGTTTGGTTACGCTTAATCGGAATCGATTGCAGCGACGATTGCATAAACGAGATCAGTTGCGGGAAGGGCGCAACGGCGCTTCAATTATTCTACAAGGTGTATCTCTGTTTGGAGGGTAAGGACAGTTTGCACTTCGTAACGTTAGAGAAGGAACGAGAAAAGTATATTCCCAGTTCGAGGAAATTCGACGTGATACCTATCAAGGAGGGAGCAGCAACGTACGAACCGTCCGATCATCCACTCTCGGGCCCTCTAAAGGGGGCTGCTGACACGATAAAATGGCATCGCAATAAGTTCGAAGACGTACTGAAATCATGCAGAAGAGAGATACAAAAGTTGGAGGCTACGAGGAGGAGGAAATCGCCGAATAAGATGGACGACGTTATCGAGCCGTCGTCCATCCCTCCAAAAGTATTTTGCGAGACGACGAACGGAGACGATATTTTAAAGGAGATGGACGATTTCGCTCAGAAACATCGTAAAAGAGCGTCCATACGAAGCGACGTATGCGATCCTTGTAAGAGCGACGACAAGCCGTACGACGAATCGGAGGTATCCGCCGAGGATCCCGAAGCTGCGAAGGCTTACGTAGCCTGGTTGAAAAATCGTAGAAGAAAGGTGAACGTCGAGAATGCCGTTAAGTCTAGAATGCAGACGATGCTGCTGTCGGAACTTTGGAAAGCTTTGTCGGACGAGCAAGAGACGACTTACGACGAGGCCCTGGCCCGCCGTGCCTTGGATCATTCCCATTACGAGAAACAAATGATAACGAAATTGTCGGAGATACGTAATTACAAAAACGTCGTGACCGAGAACAGAACGATCGTGAATCGATTGGCGATCGACGCCAAGGAGAGCAAAGCCCGTTTGGAAGAGGCACGAACGCGAGAGGAACTCGATTGGGAATCCGAGGACGTTGACAGCGAGTATCAGAGATTGTGCGAGTTACACCGTAGGATTCTTAAAGAGAAGTTAAATAAATTGCGGGAGAAACACGAACGCATATGTCGGGATGCCCTACGTGATTTGGTCGACGTCGCGTTGAAGGTAGCCGATTATCGAAGCTCCAACGAAGGTTACGTGCCGAAGGTTATTTGGAACGAGTGGAAGGCGTTGTTCCTAAAGTGTCAACCTATATTCGAACCTTACGAGGATGAATTTATCGTGGCCGAAGAGGGCGAGAGGTTAGAAGAGATCGAAGAAATCGTTCGTTCGCGAATTGACAGGGATGAGGCTTTGAACGAAGCCAACTTCGAGAGTTATCATAATTTGGAGTCACCTTGGGACGATTACGTGCCTCCGATAGAACCCGAGATCGAGGAGATATTGAAGTTGGGCGAACTCGTATTAGGGTACATAGTGCATCGGCTTTTAGAGTTCGTTTATCCGTACCCGGTTGGGCCCGTAGAACCGCCGGTACCCAAGGTCAAAACCGCCGCGATAATATTGGGCGTCGTCGAGCAAAGCCTTTACGATCCCATCCGATCGTTATTGAAAAAGAGCGGGATTCGTTTGGTGACGATGAGGGACGCGATTAATTACTGTTTGTTACGATACAAGGAGGAAATGTCGGACGCTAGATACGTCGATGCTAACGTCGTTCGAGCGACCGAGGAAATTTTCAACGAATCGACCGCGTCTCGACGCAAGCCCGAAAATTCGAAGAGGAGGAACGAGCTTATTACGTCTCGTTCGAAGAATACCCTCCGATCTGGTAAACTCACGGCTAAGCTTAAAGGCGAGGAAAACGGTAGGAGGGACAAAGTCATCGAGAAGGATTCACCGAAGGAGAAGGAAACTCAGACACCTCGGGTGATACCTTACGACGACGTGGATCCCGTCCTGTCGAATGTTGCCTACGTCGGTAAATGGACCTACGAGTTTCTCGTCCTTGGTCAGCCAATTTCGAACGAGCTGAGCACGCGGATACTCTTGGAGTATATCAAGAGTCTCGGCGATATCGAGGGTTGGGCGTTGATCGATTATCCGAACAGTTACGATCAGATGGCCCGTTTGGAATTCGCTTTAACGGGCCATAAAATACCACCGGATCCAACTATCGTGAACTTTGATAACGTTAACATCGAGGAGATCGATCCCGCTTCGCCGAGGATAGTTTACGAGGATACCGAGATCGACGAATACGCTATTTACAGGCAATCATTGATCATTATAACATAAACGTCGAATAAGAAATCGTCGATGATAATAAAGTACGACGATGAGGGCAATAAGATTATGAATACGACGACGTTTACAGGCAATCGAAACTTTTGCCAAATCCGATCGCGAAGGAGGACCACCACCACCACAACCACTCCGGTAGTACGGCGGCGTCGAGTTTCGCGACGGCTTACGTAAGAGCGATACCAAAGCCAAAGGATCTCGACGTAGACCCGAACGAGCTGGTGGAGGTCTTGCCGGAGGATGCGACCGCCATCGACGAGTTTTACGCCGAGCGTAGCGTAGCTTACGTCGTCTATTACGATCGCTTCGACGTACGCACCTTAAAGAAAATTGCCAGGCTCGTGATAGGAGATAAATCGTTGCCGAGGACACCGTCCGTCGAGCTTTTCGGGGATGTCGTCGGGTTATTGGAGGAAAAAGATAAAGATTCGAACGGGAAGGTGTTCCTCGAGAAGAAGCCGATAGCCGGACGGCTTCTATCCAAGACTACCGTCGTCTCGAAAGAGAAAGAAGAGGGAGAGGACGAGGACGAATGGGTTGAGCAGGAGGAGGAGGAGGAGGAGGAGGAGGAGGAGAAAATGAAAATGGACGTCGAAGGTTCCAGAGATTACGTCGACTTCCCTCGTACTACACCAAAACCCGGAGAGGACGGATGGGAATGGATAGATTTCCCGCAGAGCCCGATATTGCTCGATGCACTCGCCACCCTTTGGGAAAACACGGAAGAGATTTACATCGCCGATCTGAAAGAAATTTTCTCGTTGAAGAGAACCCACACCTCGGCCATCGTACCATACAAGGATTTCGTCATGAGAAACATGATGGAATTCATCGAGAGACCCGACACCAAACAGACTATTTTGGATGAATTTCAACGTTCGTACAACGACGTTAGCGAGGACACGAGGGACGACGAGGAGGTTAAATGCGAATTGCATTGTCGCCTAACGGACTTTCAAACTAGATTGTGGAATATTTGCGATTCGAAGAGGTCAGAGGCCGAAGAGGAACGTCGTAGAATCGTTCGAGAACGTTGGACCGACGTCGAAGCTGTGACCCTCGTTAACGTATACATTTCGATTATTCAGGCAGAGATCGATCGGTCGGTCGATACCCTTCAAATGATTCTGGATTATTACACGAGCATGCTTCAAAGGCCGATTCGGGAATCGAGATTCACGAAAATTTTACTCGACAGATTGAAGATACCGCAGGAGGATGAGGAGGACGATGACGAGGTGGTACCTTATGACGTTCCGAGCAAAGACGTACCGCCCTCGTATTCAGGCAAAGAGAAGGACAAAAGGAACAAAAGGGATAATAAATCGAAAACGGATTCGGATAGATTCGACGACACCGCGAAGCCCGTCATAGATACGAACGAGTTCACGCGCGAGATCGCGAATTTATTCGTCGACGTCGTAGACGCGACGATCATTTTCGATCCGGCCGAGAGCATGGTTTACAAAGCGATCTCGGCTAACGTCGATTACGTTGGAAACTTTGTAGAATTTACCGCGATTACCGCGAACGACGCGTTGAGGAGGGAAGAGAGGGACGACGTCCCGACGGCCAAAGGAAGAACCTCGCGAAAGGGCGAACTTACGAAGGTCGATTCGCTCCTCGAGAAATTGAGAACGAGAGGTCAGGATCTTATTCAGGAATGGCGATACGCTAATCTCTACGAGGTCAATCGAACGAGGATAAGGTTGGGGGTAATCTTAGCCGCGGCCGAAGCCGACGTTGCTTTTCTACTCGGGACGATGAGATTCGTCTTTTGTCGGATCCACGAACGAATAGTCGACAGGTATCTTTTATCGAAAAAGAAAGTAAAATTCTTTCTTTCTCATTCTATTCATCATCGCGATTTGACGTGTACAGAGTTTCTTTCTTTTTTCCCCCCCCCCCATCCCTTACGTTATAACGCGCGCGCATATACAGATACAGGAAGGAGAAGGATAGCGTGGACGAGATGATAAAGGTCTTTTGTTTCGCGATCGAAGAGGAGAAACCGATACGAGAGGAATTGGTATTGGACGGCGAACATTTTTACGTTAGAGCCGATATATCAACGTATCCAACGAGACCCGAACCGTCGCCACCATCACCGAAATTAACCCGAGAAACCGTGAAACCGTCGTTGTTCGCGATCTCTCAGTTGGATCGTCTGATGAACGTCTTTAGAACGATCGCACCCAGCGGTACGTTGCCCGAACGTTCTCTCGTCTACGTTCTACAGGACATGATATCCTACAACGTGGACGACGAGGATGAGAAGGACGATGGTTTTGGCTCGATGCCGGTTCCCACGTGTTGGCGTCTTTTGCGTTCCTGCGACGTATCGAAGCTCGTCGAGAATATATTCGGTCGTAGCGAGTACGTAGATTGGCGCGAATTTCTCGTATACGCTATGGACCTTCCAACGGCAACGCAGGAGGACATTCTACGTGCTCGCGACGGATTCAGAACGTACGATCACGATTCTAAAGAGATCGTTACGATAGATCAGTATCGTTCCGTACCGTTATGGTTCTTCGAGTGCACGGATGACGTTTCGTTGTCGGACACGGGGCACGTTCCGTTCGACGACTTTCAACGATCGTTCCTGGAATTATACGACGCGGGAAAGGATTTCGTTAATCCGGACAAATTGTTCGGTTGCATCGTCGTACCGAAATGGGCAACGGATTACGTACGTTCCTTGAGAGTTTCCAAGGGTATCGACGAGGATGTGCCATTGAACGACGACGACGACGACGACGACGACGACGACGACGAGGAGGAGAAGAAGAAGAAGGAGAGGATAATGGCCCGGAGGGATGCCGAAGAGGCTTTGAGACTCATGTTGGCGAAAGAGTTGCTTTGTCGGATGTACTTGATCGATCGCAACACGGTCAATTATACGGCTTTGCTCTTGGCCTTTTGCAAGGACGAGGATCCTCGCGAGGGTCTTGGTAAGGCGCTCTCGTTGGCCATCGGGGCTAGGATCTGCACCGACTTCGAGGAGGGAGAGAAGTACGTCGAGAATATACTCGAGGAGAAACGATTATCCCTACAATTGGAATCCACGAGACGTCTATTGCGCGAAGAGGCGACTCAGGTGATATCGATTCGATACACACACACACACATATATATATATATATATATATATACACTCGTTACTACGATTAACATCGTAATTAAACTATTAAAGGATTAACGAATTAAATCCTCGACCTATGAAATTGATTTCTAATATCATTTAATCCATTATACAGAATGGTGTTTCGGTTAAAAGGAGGTATGTTATAAATAGTTTATATATATATATATATATATATATATATATATATATATATATATATAATAGTATAATGTTATGTATGTTATAGACGGCCTCCTTTAGCTGAAACACCCTCATGTATATCGATAAAACGGTATTATATATATATATATATATATTGATCGAACAATTTGATTCGTTAAGGCGGCGAAAGAGATAACGAATCTCCTCTTTGACAATGCCGTGGCCGATGTGATAATAACGGAGATATCTGAGGAATACGAGAAAGGACGTAGACTGGTAATCCAGAAACTTGACGGATCATCATCCGACGTGGTCGACGTCTCGGCGTTAAATCAGGATATATCGAATACGGTACAAATCTTGGATTCTACGAGCGACGATAGCGACGTAGTACTCGAGTCATCCGGTCTAATGATGTTCGAGAGTCATCAAGAATTTGACGAACGAATCGAAAGAGAGATCGTTTATTGGTTACCGTTCCATGTTACCATGGTAAACTACGAACGAATCGATAATTCCCATTACCATTTTTTCTTTCTTTTTTTTTTTTTTTTATGTATATACACGTGCGTTGTATACATCTATTTATTAATGAATTTTTATGAATGAATTTTTACGAATGAATTTTTGTTTGTAGGCAGTTTTACTGGCTACCTTACCGTGGCACGCTTCCCAACCAGATCTCTTTCAAACGACGAAAACCCTTCCTAGATTATTGCGCGACGTTTACGATGACCTTTACGACGAAGGTATATCGAACGAGAAGGATCTGGCACTGTCCCATCGTTTCTTGAATCACAATTTCATCACGAAATTGTTGAAAAGTACGAGCAAGTTCGTCGTCAAACGTCTCGGTAATCTGCTTTCTGAAATAATAACGGAGGAACGGGAAAGGAATCTTTGACTTTTTCTCATCGTAAACTTAGTTTTATCGTTAATTTCTTTTTTCTTTTTCTTTCTTTCTTTCTTTCTTTGTTCGTTCGTTCGTTCGTTCGTTCGTTCGTTCGTTCGTTCCCTTATCTATTGTAAATAAATTCGAAGAACATTTAATACGATTCGATGTATCTACATATATATATATATATATATATATATATATATATATATATATATATATATATATATATATATCCGTTCCTTTTAACAGAATTTATTCTTCTATTACATCACGCGCATTAAAATTGAGATGAGAATAAAGCAAGATATCACGTACACGAGGATGTATTAATGATATTATTATTCTATTTTATACGTTCAAATCACAAAATAAATACAATTTCTTTTTTTCTTTTTCTTTTTACTTCGATCATCGCGAAATAAATAAGAGGAACGTAAATTCGCCAATGGCGAATAGATTAGCAATCGACGACGATGTTGATCCTCGTGTTCGTCTCTTGCATATACCTTTTTCTTTCCTTTTCTTTTATCTATAATATTATTCGTTTCTTTTAATAAATCGTATTTTAATAATAAATTGGCGATGTGAATGACGATACGTTTGTTTTTCTGTTCATACGTGGTACGTAATTGCGTTTACGTTAAATACGTTCTCTCTCTCTCTCTCTCTCTCTCTCTCTCTCTCTCTCTCTCTCTCTCTCTCGTATATCTCAATGAATTGCTTACGTTTATATAAATACTTAGCAATTTAACTTACATCGTATTTAGATTTAAATCGCTATTTCGTTCTTTCTTTTTTTTTTTTTTTTTTTTTTTGCTGATCGATATTTTAATTTTCACGCGTTCGACGAAGGAGCGCGCGAGAGCCGATGCACGATAAGATCGATAAGTCGATGAAGTTTCGTTCCCCCATTGGAATTGAACTCGAACAAATGATTTCTAATAATTTTTCGCATACATATATTAATAATCTATATAAATAAAATAAAGAGATGGATTGTATGTACAATCTCATAACAATAAACGATATAACATACAAGACAAGAACAAAAAAAAAAAAAAAATAGAAGAAAGAAAAAAAAAAGATAAGAAAATAAATGCCCGTAATTACAAAAATAAATTCTACATCGATCGATCGAAGATTATTTCTTCGTCTTTTCGCATTTGTGATTTTTCTTTCTATTTTTTCTTTTTTTTTTTTCATTCATTTACTCACTCATTTATTTCGATCAAAGTTAGCAAGATCCAAACGTATTTCAGCTCTCGCGAGTGATATTAATCGGTGTGGTGTGGGTCAGTAAATTTTTTCATAATGTATTGCGTTTTTTTCTCCTCTTTACACACTCCATGGTTTTAGGACAGGTTCGAAATGATACACACACACGCCGAATGTTAATAAGAATGCACTTTAGCAATTAGCTGCACGCGAATGACTTAATTGTTCATTAATTAATGTCTTTTACAGATACGTACATACGCGCCCGCGCTCTAACATCCTTCTCTCATTCTACATAAGGTCTCTCCTCTTCTCGCGTTTTTTTTTTTTTTCTTTTCTTTTTGGATAATTATATTTATGCGTTCGCTATATTATATATATTCATATTATTTGTAAATTCACGCAACGAATTTTTGCCTCTCAATTATGTTGCGTGTGAATTATGGAAAAATGGAAGCGTCGACGATCCAAAAAAAGGAAGCTTTTCTTCGTTCCCTTTTCATCATTTTCTTTCTTTCATTCTTTCTTTCTTTTTTTTTTTTAATTTTTAATCTCATTTGATATTATATTATCTCACTGATATATCGTGCAAACCGGGCGACACGACGTAAAGCGAACCGTCCACGGTATCCTGTGGACAACTGCATTCGCGATTTTTAAAAGTTGTTTTATATATAAAAAAATAGAAGTGTGTGTGTGTGTGTGTGTGTGTGTGTGTGTATGCATGTGTATATATAATAATAATAATAATAATAATAATAATAATAATAATAATAATAATAATAATAATAATATAACGATTAATTATAGGCTAAGTAAATTCTTTTTTCGAAGCGTATCCCTAAAGTTACTTAAACTTACGTAGCTTAATTAAGTAGATAGACGTCGACGTTGACGACGACGCGTTCCGCGATTGGGTATCATACGTTTTATTTTTCTTGTTTTCTTTTATTTTTGTTTTTGTCCTTTTTACTCTCTCTCTCTCTCTCTCTCTCTCTCTCTCTCTCTCTCTCTCTCTCACTCTCTCTCTCTCTCTCTCGATTTTAAAGAGGAAGATACGGAATGAGGTCCAGAGATAACGTGGACGTCTTTTTCTTTTATTTAACTCTAAGGAATTTTTTTTTTATCCGTACGAATCAACGTCGTTCAAACATTCACAATCATAAAAATTCCATGCACACGCTCTCTCTCTCTCTCTCTCTCTTCCTTTAATTATTCATTATTCTTTCTTAAATTCACTTTCACTCTCTCCTTTGGCACGTCAAACAATTCTTTCGTTACAACTCTATAATTCGCACTCGCTATCTCCTATTATCGTTGCAATAAAAAAATATGAGGAATAAAAATATATCACGCAATGGACGTTTCCCCTCCCGCGGTCACAGTAGCACCCCTCTCTCTCTCTCTCTCTCTCTCTCTCTCTTTCTCTCTCTCTTCACTCTCACTCTCTCTCCTTCTCTCAACTCAATCGGTGCTGTAAAGATTTTCACGGGGAAACCGGTAGTAATCGGACGCGAGTTATCTAAAAACGCGCGCGCGCGCGCGCACGCGCCGGGTACAATCGAAAACAACAACAACAACAACAGCGCGTAAGTTCGTTTTATTTGTCAACGAAACATACCGATCGAAGTCTTCGCTCTCTTCTTCATCCCGTTCATGCTCTTTTTCATTTTCTTTCGAGAACGTTCGAAAAAAGGAGAAAACGAAAAATAGGAAAGAATAAAAAAAAAAAAAAGGAAGGAAGGAAGGAAGGAAGATAGTAGGCACGCGCGTGCAAAAAAAAAAAAAAAAAAAAAAAGACGCACGCGCGTGAAACGTGCGGAGAGTTTTGTCGAGAGTTTTGTCGTAAAATAGAAAGACGGAGGAACGTTCTGAAAAAGAAAGCGGACTCTCTCTCTCTCTCTCTCTCTCACTCTCACTCTCTCTCTTTTTGTATCATTATGGAAGGCCATGAGGAGAGGAAGTTTGTTTTTTTCCGTAAGCCTTCAACCGATCCATGGTAGCCATCAGCTAGGCTGCGGTGGTGTAAGTCGTACCAAAAGCCACGTATACAATTTTAGCTTTTGTTTATCGACCAGTTCGTATTGAAGATTGCTTAGACCATCCGTCGCGAATCTCTTTTTCCCCGTCCTCAGGAACTCGTACCTACGGATTTAATGATTTGTTTCTATACATACATACATACATACATACATACATACATACATACATACATACATACATACGTACTTATATACATCATACATACATACATACATACATACATACATACATACATCGTTCAATAATACGTATAAACTGAGAGATATAAGAAATAAGAAAAGGAGAAGAGGAAGAAGAGGAAGAAAAAGGGAGAGATATGAGAGAGAGAGAGAGGGAGAGAGAGAAAAACCGAACAAAAGTGGCTGCTCTCTCTCTCTCTCTCTCTCTTCTCGATGATCATATTCCATAGTCGACGGGTTTTTACTTGTGTATCTCGGGGCCACACGAAAATAATGGAAGAGTAATCGATAGATTTTTTAACAATGGAACACGAGCTTGGATTTTTCTCTAACTTATTAGTAGATTGATATTAGAAGGGACGGGACGGGGCGGGAGGAAGAGGCCGGGATTCGAACGGAGCATAAGTAGACTTTAAAAGTGGAACGAGGCGAGGATATATCTATCTTTCTTTCTTTCTTTCTTCGTTGTACAAACCGTCGGTGAGAATTATTTTTCTACGTTTACAAAC
>OU964976.1:6215114-6217614 GCA_918808275.2 Dolichovespula sylvestris
GTATTACTCGAAGGCCTCCAAAGATTTATAAGGATCGGACAGGACAAGATGCGATAAAGGACGAAATAGGAAGAGTTCTCTCTTCGCGTGCATGCATGCATGCATGCATGCATGCATGTATACATATATATATATATATATGTATCTATGTATCTATGTATATAAGTTTCTCAGTGCGATTTTTCGTTCGTCCAGTTCAACGGACGAACGAAACAAGAACATTATCACTATAGAAAGTGTCCCGTGAGAATCGATCGATTTACATATATCGATTTCGTGCAGACTCTGGTCTGTCTCGGCTATGTAGATCACAAGGAGTAAGAGATAGAGAGAGAGAGAGAGAGAGAGAGAGAAAGAGATCACAGGACAACGATCGTGAATGCGTGAAAAGCGACAACGGTAACTCTATTTTTATCTACTAACGCGATAATCGAAAGGTTTTTCCCATCGTAAATCTTTATTTGTTCTTCCCACCCTGAATCCGTCGAATTCGTGCTTTTCCCAAGAAGTATGAATTTTTTTTTTCCCACCCACGAAAGAGGAGAGGGATATATACTCGTCGTACGATGAATAATTACGCCCGTATATATAAAAAGAAAGAAAGATAAAAAAAAAAAAAAAAACGAACGAACAAAAATAAATAACACCACCCCTCGCGACGTTTATTCGATTTTTTAACGAATTACAAACGCCCGAGGGATATATATATATATATATATATATATATATATATATATTCGTAAAAACGTTAAGTTAAAAACGAACGTGTCCCCCTTTAATTAGCCACGTTCTCGATAATAAAAGAACGTTTCCCAATGAATAAATCAACCGATTGTAACGTTAAAATCTAGTCTCGTTGTTTCTTTTTTTTTTTGTTTCTCTTCTTCCATCCCTCCCCCCCTCTCTCTCATTTGCATATTACGTTTTCCACTTCCCCGTACTTCATCGAATCGTTCGTTCTCTTCTTCGTTTATCCGTTCTCAAGCGGCCCGAAGTGTGTGGGTATCTCATCTTCGTATTTCCATGGTAGAGACGACGAGAGTTTCGCTCGTTAATCATAAGTCGTTCCGGTAGAGGAGGAAACTCGTTTCGCAAAAGATATTCGCTGCAACAACAACAACAACAACAACAACAACAGCAACAGCAACGGCAACAGCAACGACAACAGCAACGGCAGCATCCTTCTTCCTCGGCGTAGAGGATGAGAAGAGCCGGTTTTCTTCGCGTAACGAAATACATCGTTGAAATAATATTCTAATCGAGAAAACTAGTAGTGGAAAAGGGCTCCGGAATCCGTCCTCCTTCTCCTCCTCTTCTTCTATTTTTTATTCTTTTCTTCGATCTTATTATGCTCTCGTATTACCCTAACTGCTCGTTACACGATGCCTCGAGATGAGAGAGAGAGAAGCTTCGCTTCGGAAAAGGATATACGAATCGATCGTTTTCTCGAAGAGAGAGAGAGAGAGAGAAAGAGAGAGAGAAATAAAAAAGAAAAGGAAAGGAAAGATCGTATGAAGAGTTTCGTTACCGTTCGTATAAATTTTTAATTATTCACACGATATATTTTATTTATCATTTCGTGATCTTGGACGATCGTTCCAAAATTTCTCCCTTAATCCCCGATGACTTTCCTCCCCTCCCCTCCTCCTCCTCCTCCTCCTCCTCCTCCTCCCCGTCCCGTCACGTTCGACGAGATAAACAAGTCCGATCGAATCCAACCTATCGATCGGAAATAAACGACGTCGATGATGGCGCTGCTTGAAATTCCTATTAATAGACAGACACCAGAGGGGTTTAAACGGGTATAATAACTAATATCTTCGGTTATTACTCAACTCGCGATTGCTATATGGGAGTTTAACGGGATAGAAATGATTTCATGCGAAACTATTATAATTTCGTTGATAACCGTAAAATTATATACCCCCTATCCACCCCGTCCTCCCCACCTCTGGTCGTCCTCCCCACCGTTGTACTATACAACGCTGCGATCCAAATTTTCATTCGAATATATTAAAGCACGGGGAAGGGAATATGTATGACTCGTTGTAAGAACGATCACAGCGTGAGAGAGAGAGAGAGAGAGAGAGAGATAGAGAGAGAGAGAGAGAGAAATAAAACAATAACAATAAAACACGTTTGTCGATTGGTCGTATTGAAAGTAGGATGGAATCTTTATTTTCTCGAACGTACAAACGAAAAGGATAACGAAATAAACAAAGTGCAAAAGAGCTTATCTTTTGAGATATAAAGAAAGAAAAGGGAATGTGTAAGGGAGAAACATTAAAAGGTCCACCTCCTCGTCGTCGTCGTCGTCGTCGTAAAAAATAATTCTTTCTCGTCTATCTACGATGGAGAATGAGAGAAAAAGGGAATAATCTTTTCTAGTTCGAAAAGAACTTCGCTTTTACAGCCGTCTCCGAAGTGGGCAAACAAAAGAAAGAAGGAAAGAAAGAGAGAGAGAGAGAGAGAGAGAGGAGGGGGGGGGGCAATTATTTGT
>OU964976.1:6222614-6239585 GCA_918808275.2 Dolichovespula sylvestris
TAGTAGTAGTAGTAGTAGTAGTAGTAGTAGTAGTAGTAATAGTAATAGTAATAGTAATAGTAGTAGTAGTAGTAGCGTATCTGCCTATGTGTCTAAGCAAATCACCACCCGGATATCCTTCGACGGGAATAAACTCATCCAGAGATGTACCCTTTTTTTTTTTTATTCTTTTTTATTCATTTTTTTTCTCTCTCCCTCTCTCTCTCTCTCTCTCTCTCTCGTTTTTTCTTTTGTTCCCCATAAAAACTATTAATTCTCGCAGAACGCGCGTTTAATCGTCGTTGTTAGTAGTGAGTAACGCGACCCGCTTCTCTACGTTCTTATTACCTTGAATAGGATGTATTACGCGCGCGTAATACAATATTCATTGTATTATTAATATTACGACTGAATGTATTTTTTTTTTCTATGTATATATATATATAAATTATCTATTATTTACGACGAGAGGCGAGTATCATGAGTCATCAACGATTTGTCCTCTTTATTCTTTCCCCGGTTCTTTCAATTTTTATTTCTTAATTTTCATTTCTTTTTTTTCCTTTTTTTCTTTTCGTTTTCTATAGACTGCAGATGTAATTTCCGGGGGAGAGAGAGAGAGACAAGAGGACAGATATAAGAAAGAAATCAAAGTCCTTAGACTCGTGTCCTCTCTCTCTCTCTTTCTCTCTCTCTCTCTCTCTCTCTCTCTCTCTCTCTCTCTCTCTCTCTCTCTCCTCTCGCGGGCTGACGATGCAGTATTCGGTAATTGCGAAGAGTCGGAGGAGAAATTGTCGGGAAATTGATCGTACGACGAGAACCTTGATTACGATGATCGCGATACGCGTTTCAAAAAAAAAAAAAAAATCTCTTGGCACCGTTATCCCCCGGTAAAATAAAATTTTACATCCTTTTCTTTCCTTTCCGTATCTTTTTTCTTATTTCATTTTTTTTTTCCCTCCCATTAAGACTCTACCCCGTTTTGATTCAATATGAAAGAAGCCAGAGAAACGTGCGATATCTCTGTCTCTCTCTTTCTCACTATCAATGTATCTATCTATTTATCTATCTATCTATCTATCTATCTATCTATCTATCTATCTCTTTATACCTTTCCATAATTTCTCTCTCTTTTTTTCCTCACCAAAGTTCGAGATTGATTTTCTTTTTTTCTCTTCCCGTTTGAGATTTTAGGAGAACGTTCTTCATTTACTACCCTTAAACCACCCCCCACCCCCGTCTTCTCTACGTTCGTTGCAACGGCAATTTCCGGTGGACCGTAGTAGAGCATCGCAGCAAGCACCAGTTTTTTTTTTTTTTTACTTTTGTTCCTTTTTCTTGCCAACATCGTCCCGAGAATTCTCTCTCTCTCTCTCTCTCTCTCTCTCTCTCTCTCTCTCTCTCTCTCTCTCTCTCTCTCTCTCTCTCTTTCTCTCCATTGGGTCCATGTATCTATATACACTTATCTATCTATATATATATGTGTGTGTGTGTGTGTGTGTGTGTATCCATGTACATACGTACGTACGTACGTACGTTTCCAACGAAATCACAGTGTCCCCGATCGAGAGAGAAAACTCGTCGTCCCTTTTCACGCTTCGACCATCGCGATAAAAAGGACAGTTTGATTGGAAGACCACGCTAGGAAGGAACGCAATGGTGAACGGTCACGTTCGATATATATATATATATATAAACTTAACGCTTACCAAAGCCCTGTCAACGTGGGAAAAAGAAATATTACTGCGGATATTGAATCGAGAGGCTTTTCTATTTTACCCATCTTTCTCCCTTTTTTCTCTTACAATCTCTCTCTCTCTCTCTCTCTCTCTCTCTTTAATTTTTTACCCTTTCTCCTCCTTCCTCTCCCCACTCTGATTTTGTTTATATGCGCGCCAAAGAATCCAACGAAAAAAGATTGTTCATAACAATGAAGGACGAAGGAAAAGAAAAAAAAAAAAAGCAAAAAAGAAATTAATAGAAAGGATGACTTCGTTGCTCTCGATCAAATTTCGTTGTTATTATTACTATTATTATTATTATTATTATTATTATTATTATCGTTATAATAATAATTATTATTATTATTTAATTTCGTAAAAGTTAATTCGTGAAGTTCGAATTTTGAAAAATATCTCCAAGTATATATATATATATATCATATATGCTACAATCGAGTTTGACTCGATTATCGAAGCATACTTATGTACGTACGACGATACTCTCGGTCGATCGATACCCGAAGGATTAACATTAAAATCTATCGATCGAATTAATCTTATCGAATATTTTAATAATTCTTTTCTCTATCATAACCGATAAGATAATTTATATCCTGTTAATTAAAGCGACAAATTTTATGATAGATAATGAAATTGAATCGAAAGCGAAAGTCATAAAGCGGGATGGCGCAGAGTGAGAAAGAGAGAGAGAGAGAGAGATGGAAGAGATAGAAATATATATATATAAAGAGAGAGAGAGAGAGAGAAGCGTTCTACTTGTAAATTTATAACTTCACTTTATGAATATGAAACTTACAAAACAGATGATATTATCAAACTCCTCGTTGGCGTCTTACATTTAACTCTGTGCTATAATGCATAAGAAAGGTACAAAAAGAGAGAGAGAGAGAGAGAGGGGAAGGGGGAGAGAGAGAGAGAGAGAGAGAGAGAGAAGAGGAAGCATTAAACTTAAATCGACGAGTCTCGACGCGAGAGAGTAATTCTAACCTATACCGACGGCACGAAAGCAAAATTCTCGATGGAACGAATTAAGTAAGTTCTCTTCCCCGATCTATCGAGGATCGAACACACGCAAATTGTTATAGGATGCATCTGCATATTTATACCTTTAATAAACGTTGCACCTTACCCATATATATTTTCTCGTAATGTCGTATCATTTAACTCTCTTCGCGGATATACTTTGTATGCATCTCTCGATCTAGATCGATCGATCGAAGTACCTATACTACCGGATACGAGTCGTTCGGAGAATAGTAGTAGTAGTAGTAGTAGTAGTAGTAGTAGTAGTAGTAGTAAATAGCAGGCACCTTGTGAATAATGACTACCGTGAAAAATAAAAAAGAAGAAGAAACGGAAGAAGGGGAAGAGGAAAATTAAAAATCACAGAAAAAAAAGAAAAAGAAAAATAAGATGTAGGGTGGGAGGGGGGAGGCGGGGGAACGAGGTTTTCAAGAGAAGGTTGATATTATTTCCGAACGTACGAGGGATTCTCTCCTTTCAAATCGAAACGAAAAATTTATCTGCGTCTAATTTTTTTTCCCGGCCTTACGACGTTTCCTTTTCTTTTTGCTTTTTTCGGTCCGACGACACGAAAGGAGGAATTTTCATTGAAATTATTATTATAAACGCTTGTAATTCGTCGAGAGGTATATGGAAATACCATGTTTCGCTCGGACTCGCGGTAATTCGTTAGCGACATGCGACATGCGAGTAAACGTTCCTATATACGTTTCGGATCGCGTCACGAAACAACAACAACCGTCGGTTCCGCAACGCGTTTGTCCTCCCCCGCCCCTTTTTTTCCCCTCTCTATCGTTTTGTGACTCGGTGAAAAACTAAATAAACAAATAAACAAAGGAACTAAACGTACGAATCAAAAGTCCCCTCGCTAAAATACCAACCGTACTACATATGGCCGACGAAAATATAATGCACGATTTTTTTAATGATCGATCTATACATCGATCGATATTAGAAATTATTAACGATCAACGAAGGCGTTAAGCCGACGGTCGATCTTTCTTTTTTCCTCGCGATAAATAATAAAGAAAGTGCCGTTGATCGATGAGAAACGAATATATCGAGCAAGCAATGTATTCCGAAAAGAGATTTTTTTTTCTTTTTTTTTTTTTTTTTTTTTTTTTCTTGATTATATCTTTCAGAGACTATTTCTTTATTCTCCCGATTCGGACGTGTATAATCTCCCTATCCTGACTATTGTCAAGAGATCTTATTGAAAAAATACACATCGATATATGCCGCTTTCGATAGTAAGGTACTACTAACTGCGGGGATAGACAGATGATCCGTAGAACACCGACGGTCTCGTATTCGCATGCATATGCATGCAAATTGTACATGCAAGGACGGCAATCACGTAGCATGTATCCGATTCCACTTGCAAACCCTACGTCGAGGTTGCTTTCAGGGAAACATTGAATGTGTTCCTTGGAACGCGTCAACTCTCTCTCTCTCTCTCTCTCTTCATTTCTATCTCTATCTATCTATCTATCTATCTTTCTCTCTAACTCTATATCTTCTCCATGTCTTGTTAAAACTTGACTGACCGTTGGATAGACACATCCATATGCGATAGAATATGTGTATATCTATGCAATCGATATATATATATATATATATATATATATGTATACACACACACACACACACACATACCGGATACTATTCTTCTATATACATCCATTACACACGCATCCTTACTCCAGAGATTAGTGTCTATTTATACAATTTACTTCTAATTAGTAAGCTGTCTGTTTCGTGTCACTATGCATGACATACAATAACTTCCAATCTAATGAATTTGTAACGATCGATAGGAAAATCAATGAATATGTACACACACACATATATATATATATACACACACCTAAACGATATATCGAAATAATATCCATCCATTTGGATATACCGATGAATTTCTAAAGTGTTGCAACGACGAGGCTAATAAATTAGATATTTCCAGCTATTATCGAGGTACGGGGGCACTGTGTGCCAAAAATGGTATTCTCCGCGTATTTTTATAAAATAGAAAAAGGGAAAGGAAGAGAGAGAGAGAGAGAGAGAGTGAGAGAGAGAGAGAGAAAGAGAATAGAGACGATTTAAAGAGCAGATTTCTATGGAGAGTCACGTTGTTCGCGAACCGGTGTCTACCTTCCGACGTCGAAATAAAATAACAAAATGGTACGGCTAAATCCGATAGCCAGAATAATAGTCGTGCACTGCTACGTGCATATATATATATATATATATATATATATATATATATATATATATATACGTATATATAATAGATTTCTCTCCGTTTCCTAGAAAATCGCGGAAATTTCTCGAGAAAATTCTCCACTCGTTTTCGACGTCCCTCAAGGTACAACACACCCACCCACCCATCCACCCATTTCTCCTACGGCGAAATTAGCTTTAAAGCTTTCAAGCGATATTTGAGCATTTTAAATTTTTACAACGTATGTACCATTGTAAATTCTACCTTTACTCATTCGTTATTCGTTCGGAGTTTCTCGTAAATTAAAAACTATTACGCTTCGAGGCTATTATAATAATCTCCCCCCCCTCTCTCTCTCTCTCTCTCTCTCTCATTCCTCTTCCTTTTTCTTCTTCAACGAGAAAAGAAATTTTTAATGAAACAGATTGTCAAGACATGCATAAAAAAATAAAAATGTACGCTTAGTATAATATCATACGAATTTTTACGACGCAACCTTCTCTCTCTCTCTCTCTCTCTCTCTCTATCCCTCTTTCTTTTTTATATAACAATGTTGTTAGCGATTTATTAATTTTTATCGAAATTTCGCCGGCGCAATGTATATCTCTGTTTCTCTCTCTCTCTCTGTTTCTCTCTCTCTCTATTTTTTGTTCTCTTAACCAGTTACTTTATATTCTCAACACAAAAACGCAAATTAACGTTGTTTTCAATGAAAAATGGAAAATGGAAACCTCGAAGCGGAAAAATGGTAAAAACTTTTTTTTTTACCTTGTTTTTGTTCACTCATCTCGTTATATTCTCGCTTAAACTGTATCGAAACGTATTCGGTAAATATTCTCCTTTGAAAGCTACGATGCAATAATAATAATAATAATAATAATAATAAAGCAACAACCAATATTATTATTATTATTATTATTATTAATATTATTATTCAACGTGAGGAAAAAAAAGAATTACTCGTTCGTGTAAAATGAATTTATGAAAGAGCTTACCGTTTACGGGTAGACGACGAGCCGTAAAGAACGAAGAAAGAAAAGTGATGTGAAAAGAGAGGAAAAAAAAGAGGAAGAAAAAAAGAAAAAAGAAAAAAGAAAAAAGAAAAACAAAATCCCCCGAGGAGAAAAAGATGCGAAGGTATTAGAAGTGACAAGAAAATTCTAATATTCATCTCGCGTGGTCTTAGGTATCGTGCGCGAGGACGCATCAAAGATAATCATTTTAAACGTACGTATGTACGTGAGTATATATATATATATATATATATATATATTTATATATATGTATGTGTATGTACGTACGATGACGAAGAAGACGAAGAATAAGACGAGAACGACGACGACGACGACAAAAAATTCCTAAGCCCGTCTGTTCGCGATAACGATCTTCAATAGATTTTGTACGACGACGATCCCCAAGTATGTCATTATAAAGAGACACTCGATGCTTGTGTTTACAAGCGAGCGGGATGTCAACGACTTCAAAGAGAATATCGCGCGTGTGCGTGAGTGCGTGTGCGTGAGTGCGTGTACGTGTGCGCAGGAGAGTACTCAAAAACAATCTCTTTCTATCTCTTTCTTTCTCTTTAGGGGTTGGTAGTTTTTATATACTCGCAGTACCCTATCCAACGTAACTATCGATATGTTTTTCGATACGACCCGTTCGATCGACAATTACAATTTTCTCCATTTCTCTCTCTTTTTTTTCGTGCTTGTTTTTTTTTTTTACCTTCGCACGAATTAACACGAATTTGTAATTTCGTTGCAATGAAATAAACTCCTCTATTTCTCTTCTCTTTTTTCTTCCTCAACATCTCCTCCTCCTCCTCCTCCTCATCTCACACTAAGGCTGATAGAAATGCAAATTTATCGAATACATTAATTCGGAATCGATTTCGATGATCATCAACTACGTCATTTGTAATTACCTAGATTTCTGTTTCTTTTTTATTTTTATTTTATTTTTTTATCTCATGGTCCAGCGAGAATCCTTGGAATAGTTTATAATCGTTTATATTTATCGAAGCAATACCGTTCGCGAAACGAGTCCTTCTTGTAAATTGTAGAGAAAGAGAGAGAGAGAGAGAGAGAGAGAGAGAGAGAGAGAGAGAGAGAGAGAGAGAGAGAGAGAGAGAGAGAGAGAGAGAGTAGTACTACCAAAGGACGAGATTAGATCTTAAGGCATCGTGCCAGACTTGGAATTTATCTCGATAGAATGTTCCACTAAGAACTCGTACCGGGAACCAAGTGTGATTCATCGTGACACTCGCCAGCTGTCTGACTTCTTTGCTACTAAATAAAGCCTCTCTAATGCGGTAGAATGAGAAAGAGAGAAAGAAATGGAGATTAAGAAAAGAGAGAGAGAGAGAGAGAGAGAGAGAACGAGGGATTGATCGAACATTCGATGAAATAAAAAAAATTGTAACTCGCACCTTTATGCGTTCGATGATGATCGTTCAGAGCAATGCGTCTCTATTGTTCATTTAATTCGTCTTTATTTATTCATTCGTTCGTTCGTTCAGTTTATTTATTTATTTATTTATTTATTTATATTTCTTTTTATTTCTTTCGAATTTTCCCAACGATCGAACGAACAAATCCACGGTTTTTATTCGTATGGCGTATTGGGGGAGGGAAGGGGGGGGGGAGAGGAGGGGAGTAACGATACCGTTATCGTTAAATTCGATGACTGGTCGAGTAACTATGGATATATAATAATTTCTATTACCCGCATTTAACGAGAAAGAATACCGTAATAATTCCGATAACGCTAGAGTGCCTTTGACTTTCTCGGCGCATAAACGAACGGTCGGGAAAGAGAAAAAGAGAGAGAGAGAGAGAGAGAGAGAGAGAGAGAGAGAGAGAGAGAGAGAGAGAGAGAGAGAGAGAGAGAGAGAGAGAGAGAGAGAGAGTACACCGAACGAATTAACGATAAATTGATTTAATATGACGAGCACGATTCGAACGTGCTTAGTATTATAATGACATTCCAATTGCGACGTTCGAGAAATTACGAGGAACGTCGTTTGTCTCTCTGCTGTTCGGTCGATGGACGGTCGAAACAGACTTACTGACGAACGGACGGACAGAAACAGAGACAGAGATAGAGATAGAGAGAATGAGAGAGAGGGAGAGAGAGAGAGAGAGAGATAGATAGAAATTTATCCAGAGGAATATGAATGAATGCATTCAAATACGAATTAACATGGGAAATCGACGCGTACATAAATACATACATACATACATATATACATATATATATATATATATATATATATATATATATATATATACGTACGTACATACGTACAAGCACATGCTAACTGTCCGCGAATATTCGAGCCGTTTTCTAACGATTGATTGCGAAACGTGCGAAATTACGGAATACGAGAAAGAGATAACGTGAACGTGTTCGATCCAATCGTATTATCGGCCTAACGCACGTTCTTCGACATCGTTTTGTCGTATAGTTCTTTATTTTTCTTTTTTTTTTTTTTCTTTCTTTTTCCATCTAATTACGAAGGTCGAACGAACAGAGAAAGAGTCACACGGTTTTGCGTTTTATCGAAGGGGGAGAAAAAAATTTCGAAAGAAATGTTCCGATCGTTCCATATTATATATATATATCGGAGAGGAATGCAAGGAAACCAAAACAAAAAAAAAAAAAAAAAAAAAAGAAAAAAAAAGAAAAAGAAAAGAGGAGAAAAAATGATTCGAGGTAGAAAGAGAGAAAATGCATTAACACAAAGTGCCGTCGAACGAAAGTAATTATTTACGCGAGCCGATCGATTTCGTGCATTCATAAAATACGTATCGGAAAATAATTGTACGAGTTTACGGTTGCAGCACTCATGCGTTTGTAACGGAAAGGGAGAGGAGGGGAGGGGAGGGGAGGCACGAAAGCGAACGATAAAATAATATAATTTAGAGGACGAAAAAGAAATAGAAGGTACGAGCCTGTTTTCTCTCTCTCTCTCTCTCTCTTTCCTCCAATAACCGAGGAAAATACTACTCGTAGAATTTAAATAGACCTATAATGTATTCCAATTGATTCTGCTCTTAGAGAAAATTAATATCGATTCTATCGCGTCAACGTATAGGCGGATAGAATGAGTGAACGAGTGTGTGTGTGTGAGAGAGAGAGAGAGAGAGAGAGAGAGAGAGAGAGAGAGAGAGAGAGAGATACTTTTTTTTTCTCATTTTTATTCTACAATGTAAATTCCATTAGTCGTGATGCGGTCGGCTCTAAGTGATCGAATCAACATAAAATTACTCTTTCTCGTTTCCTATATATACTTACGTATATATTCTTGTATTTTTGTATTTCGACTAAAACAGAGAGAGAGAGAGAGAGAGAGAGAGAGAGAGAGAGAGAGAGAGAGAGAGAGAATTTTAGAGACGTTTTCTCGCGGCTTTGAGAAATATTTTTCTACGGTGAAACGAAGGAACTTTGGGTATTTTTTTTTTTTATTTTTTATTTTTTTTCTCTTTTTTTTTTTGTGGAGAAGGACCTCAGTCCCTGGTAACTCACGAAGTCGCGCATTATTCGCAAGGAAAATATAAAAGCCACAACCACCCCCTCAATTTTCTTCACTTTTTTCCTTTTATCTCTCCCTCCCCCCCCCCCCTCTCTCTCTCTCTCTCTCTATGATCTAACGTATTCTATCACGAAAGAAACTCGGGATAACGTTCCATCGACCAGAGTACCGTGCGAGAGATGATTAGATGATGAATGGACGTATCGAGAGCCGGGGAAAAATAAACGCGAGAGAGAGAGAGAGAGAGAGAGAGAGAGAGAGAGAGAGAGAGAGAAAGAGAAGAGACAAATACGGCTATTCCACGGAGGGAACAAAAAATCCTCTTCTTTTCCTATATTTTTAAAAAACAACGCGAGGAAGGAACAAAATAAAAATAAAAAAAAAAACAAAAAACAAAAAAAGAAACAAAAAGAAGAAGAAGAAGAAGAAGAAGAAGAAGAAGAAGAAGAAGAAGAAGAAGAAGAAGAAGAAGAAAGGAAAAAGGATTGAAACGAGGAAAATTCTCCGCGGGAAATGAAATCGAGTGTGAGGTGTAAAAAGGAGGATGAAAAGAAGACGAGTATAACGGATCGAAAAAGTCAGCCCAGGCGGAATCCATTGAAAGTTTAAGCATCGTTAAGCCAACCCAACCCAACCCAACCCCAACCCCTTCCCCTTCCCCCGCCCCGCCGACTTTGTAAACAGGCAATCTACTCGGCCACTAACGAAATAATGAGATCACGTACGCCTTACGTCCACAAGAGTGAGCTTGAATAAAGCATGGATTTCCACAGGAAATTTCCCTTCGTTACTTTGGGAGGTCGTGGCGCAACGACGACCAACACCGACAAGAATGACGAAGAACGAAACAACAACAACAACAACAACAACAACAACAACAACAACAAGGACAAGAAGCAACCACAGTCGTGTCAACGCGAACGGATAACGAGATTAAAATTAACCTACTCTTTGCGAACGAGAAAGCCACGATTTAGTTAGGCATTGATCGACTAATACCAATACTAATTCTAATTCTAATACTAATACTAATACTAATACTACTTCTGCTGACGCGTTTCTCCGATCGATCGAATTTCCTGATTTCGACGAAAATTATGTTTACAAGAGAGGAAATTTGAATGAGGCGGAGGGGAAGGGAAGGAAGGAAGAAAGAAAGAAAGAAAAAAAAGAATAAATAAACAAACAAGAGTACCGATAAAAGATGATGAGCGCGAAGGATAGAGGAAGGCGAGAATGGTTTATAGTCGATAATATATATATATATATATATGGACGCGAAGATCTGATTATTTCCTATTACCTGACTCCCGCAAATTGCACTTCTATGTTCGCCTTCGGCTTTCTAACGCATTAAAGAAGAACGGGGAGAGGGGAGAGGGGAGAGGGGAGAGGGGAGAGGCTTCTTCGTCGTCGTCGTCGTATACGTGATAAATAGATGGGCGTTCATAGACGTAAATTCTCTTGGTGGTGGTGGTGGTGGTGGTGGTTGATGGTGGTGATAGTAGCAATAGTAGCAGCAGCAGTAGTAGTAATAGTAGTAATAGTAGTAGTAGTTTTCAACGTTAACGTCGAACCAACCAGCCTACTTCGGCTCGTTACCGGCCGAATAATGAGATTTCACGGCTGTCTGCGATGCTCAAAGGAAAGGAGAATCCGGTCTGCTGGAAAGGTAGTGGTCCCATACTCCCTCTAAACGCTCGATTGCTTCGGTTTAAGCGCGAATACGCGGCTTAAAACCGACGGCGGCTTGATAATCAATCCCGTTGCGGATTATTTAATACACGTAATCGTCTAATCGATGCATCTCCTTCACCCTTATTTATTATCTCACGTGAAATCCAATCGAAACTACTTCTATCTCTTCTTCGTTCCATTTAATCTCTCGATCATCGGACCGATAAAAAGAGAGAGAGAGAGAGCAGCCTTCGAACGATTATTCTCCCCGATCGCTATAGTTCTCTCGAGGAAACAATAAACTGGGTCAGGGTGCCATCGGAGTCTCTTAAAAGAAATTACAAACGCGTTAACGATCTATGTTACTCTTTCTCTTTCTCTCTTTTTCTTCCCTTTTAAACGTCAGACTCTAAAAATAAAAGAACGTTGCATATTAAAAAGCTATATCGGAGGAACCTTCCGGTCAGCACATGGCCGCCGGTTACGGAGCTTATTATATACCCACGTACTCACGGACGTGTAAGCACGATCACGAAATGGAACGAAGGTGGAGGCGAATCTTCGAAAAAAAAAAAAAAAAAAAGGAAAAAATCCTCGAGGGTGAGATATATAGGTAAAGTTTACGATGGATGGCTTAATAATTAACCACGTCGATAAAAATACGAAGGAACAATCTCGAGCGTGAAATAGCGCCGCGGGTTTTTTTTTTTTTTTTTTTTTTTTTTTTAACTTTTCGGGGTGGGAGGTGGAGAGGCAGGGTCGGGGATTAAAAATGTCCAAAACCACCTTGCCGTTGGGCGAATAATAATGCGGCATGACGGGACACTTTTAGATCCCCCTCCTCGAAATACGTTGCGATAACTGCACTCGCATAGATTCCACAGGGACTATCCGGAGTACCCGCGCGACTCTAACAATAACGATTGAAACCATAAAAAAAAAAAAAATGATAATAATAATAACAAGCCTTCATATCATGCGATTCCTTCGTTAACAAGAAGGAAAAAAGAAAGAAAGAAAGAAAGAAAAGAATCAAAGAGGTACCAATAATCTCGTTTCGATTTAAAACGCGATAAAAAAAAAAAAAAAAAAAAAAAAAAAGAAATTTCTTCGGCAACTCTACCCGTATCTTCAAATCGTTTCGCGTTCAAATCCTGCGTGCTTAACGAAGGTTTGTTTATAAGTTAATACGAAATTAATATACCCAAAGATATACAATACATTGTATTGTATATAAGTTAATACAATTAATATACCCCAAAGTTAACGAAATTAATATACCCAAAGATAAGAACGAAAAAGTTTAGAGGAGCAAAAGTATTATTACTACAATTAATAATAATAATAATAATAATTATTATTAGTAGTGTTAGTTAGTGATGTCAGTGTCTAACCTGGTGGCGTTAATGGTGAATATGGTCTCGATGGATCGACGATCCAGTACCCCGCTTAGAAGATACTGAACGGCAATGAGCGCGAGGACGACGCAGGCCATCGCCTTGTAGAGGTTGGCACGATGCCACCACAGTGCCACGGCTGCGGCCACAGTCATTGCATGTGCGAGCCACCATAACTCTCTCTCTCTCTCTCTCTCTCTCTCTCCCTCCTTCTATCGTCGTCGTAACGAGAGCGCCGTTTTCAACGAGACGGCACTCCTTCTTCCTCTCGATACAACTACTCCTTCCTCTTCCTCAACTTCCTCGTAACTTACTCCTCTTCCTTCTTTCCTATTAACGGATCCTAACAGCTTCTTCCACCTACACGTCGTCCTTCGATCTTTCTTCTTCTGTCTCGATGACGACGACGACGACGACGATGTTGACGATGACGATGACAACGTTGGTATCAATCGTTTTCCTTTTTCGTTTCGACTCGACTCAACGGTGATGACTATGGCACTGCTTCCTTCGCGATAACGTTCACAGAGATAGGAGATAGGAAAGGTGGGAGAAAGGTAATAGGAAGAGGTAGTTGTAGTAGGAGTAGGAATAGGAGGAAGAGGAGGAGAAGGAAAAGAAGAAGAGGAAGAAGAGGAAGAGAAAGAGGAAGAGGAAGAAGAAGAGGAAGAAGAAGAAAGGGCCACCCAGGGCTCGTTGTATCCGTACACCTGGAGCATCACCTTCGCCGTCGGCCAAGTCGTATATTTTTCTTCTCTTCGTTCCTATTAATCGACTGACTAGACGACGATGTGCGGTATATATCCTGTGAACAAAACGAATTTAATGTTAAATCAATCTCTCTCTTTCTTTTCTCTGATTCGCGACGGAAAGATGTTAACATTCGTAATACGACAGATTTGTTTTTGCCAATGTGTGCAGATTGAATTAAATCGTCGAGTCTTACTGTCGGTTTGAAGGGAACAAACGCGAGTAATTTTTACGAGAGAAGAGATTAGATTGACGAAAGGATTTTTGAAGGGAGAACGGGCGCGCGTGGGTTGGTTACAATTTCGTTCTCGTTCGTATAAAATATGAGCACCACGAACGAACATAAAGGGGAACGTAGTTGTTATAATCGTCGTCGTCGTCGTCGTCGTCGTCGTCGTCGTCGTCAAATCTGCAAGACGGATCGCGCGATAACCTGGAAAAGCCGAGGGCCGGCCACGACGAAGCACGATACGCCTGATTTGGCACGAAGCATGAGTACCACCTGCATTATCCGGGGCAAGGAGCGTGCAGTTACCGAACCCGTTAAAGAAGACAGCTTCGTAACCAAAGAGCACCCTGCATTTTTCTTCTTCTTCTTCTTCTTCTTCTTCTTCTACCAACTTACGTCGAACCAATCGAATTCCATTTCCAAAAAAAAATAAAAAAATAAAAAAATAAATAGAAGAAAGAAAAATGATAATAATACCCCCTTTTCCGAGAGTCGAATTTAAACGAATAATATTTCTTAACGAACGAACACGATCGATCGATCGATCGATCGATGGATCGATCATATCGAGGTAACGACCTCGTTGATTATTAACGATTCAATTAATAATTGACTACTACTCGGGATCGATTAAATAAATAAATAAATATATATATATATATATATATATATATATATATATATATATATATATATATCCCCTTTATACTCAAATACAAACGATCTTCATCCCTGTAATTACGTCGGATCAATCTCGTTCTCCTCTCGTCCGTACCATTCTCTTCCATAGAATTTCGCTAATTCGACGAAATTATTTTTAACGTAAGCTCGCGAACCCCTTCCTACCCCCCTCCCCCATTTCAAATCAAAATTTCACCCTCGCTTTATTTTACCCTGAGCACGTTTTCCCCTCATGATTTACTTATCGAATTTCACAGTCGATTCGTCCACCCCGAACGTGCAAAATTTATGTCGGGCGCCGTTCGCGAGCAAGGGTGAATGAATGAATGAATGAATGAATGAATGAATGAACGAACGAACGAACGAACGAACGAACGAACGAACGAACGAACGAACGAACGAACGAATGAATGAATGAATGAATGAATGAATGAATGATTGTAAAGAGAAAAGAAAAGAAAGAAAAAAGAAAAAAAGGGAAACAACAGACAAAGAAACAAACAAACAAAAAATGTTTAAATCAACTACCTCTATAATACCTTCGAATTACCATCAAGGGTGGAAGAACGGAAGGAACGAAGGAAGGGAGAGGAAATAATTCGTTCGAAATACGATTCGACGTTAAGAGAAAGGGAGGAAAGGGAATGGGAGGGAGAGAGAGAAAGAGAGAGAGAAAGAAATATATCCGCAGGAAACTAAACGTGAAAGCGTACATATATATATATATATATATATATATATATATATATATATATATATATATTCTATGTATGTGCCGGCAATTGCTTCTCTTACGCTGTAAAGCGAGAACCGGCTCGGCTGTATACACCGTAGGGAATACCATTAAACTCTCGTCGGATTAAACCGGGCGAATTCGTCTCTCGAAATCGATTCTCTCTCTCTCTCTCTCTCTCTCTCTCTCTCCCCCTCTCTCTCTCTATACACTATAGCACTCACGGATCGTTCTAACGAATTTCACGCTTTCTCGGAAGAACTTCCGACGATTCAAATCGAGCGGAAACTACTTATCACCCTTTTATCTCACTCTCATCTCATCTCTCTCTCTCTCTCTCTCTCTCTCTCTCTCTCTCTCTCTCTCTCTCTCTCTCTCCCCCAATCACTTTTATCGAATAGAAGTGATAATTCGAACGAGGAAACATAAAAAATTGTAATCTCGTTTACCGCTATATCGGCTAAGCGATTTTGTGGAAAAGAGGAAGAGCTTAAAGGGAGGAATATGATAAAAGATAAAAAAAAAAAAATATGGACGGAGAAATACGCGAAAAACAAATCGAGACCAAAATCACTCTCGTGCAACAGAGAGAGAGAGGGGGTGGGGGTGGGGGGAGAGAGAGAGTTCGAAGAACGTACGAGGCTCGGTGACGCGTACGACACACATGCTCGCTCGCACAAATTCGCGTCTCGTTGAGCATTAACCCATAAACACGTCCCTCTCTTTCTCTCTCTCTCTCTCTCTATCTCTCTCGTCCCTTAACACGCGTACTCTCCTCTACATACGTACATTACGTAGAGATATATACGAATGGCGGAGTGGGAGGAAGGGTGTATCAACTATCTCGCTTCCGAGAGAGAGACCGATTATCGCGCGTAGGACAAAGGTAATGGAGCGCGAGCGTCTTCGTGTTAACTTTCAAAGTGTTAGCACATATTGTAATATATATATATATATATATATATATATATATACAAATAAGAGAAAACGACGAGAGGAAGAATGCTTTGATAAACGAAAAAGGAATCAAGAAAAGAAGAAAAAGAAAAAAAAATAATGACGCGAACATTTTTTTCATCGTTTATGCGCGTCCTAAGGATTATTATCTTGTTTTCTTTTTTTTTTTTTCTTTTTCTTTCCTCTATTATTTTCTTCTCTGCAGATCGGCAAAAGAAATTTTTTTTTTCGTTTGCTCGACGAAAAGCACAGACGATTCGGAGAAGCGAGATAATTTTTTTGAAAGAAAAAAAAAAAAAGAAAAAAAAGGGAAAAAATTAAATGATAAGTAAATAAATAAATAAATAAATAAATAAATAAAAGGTGAAAGGGAGAGAATGGTCACGTCTAAAAGGAAATCTAAAGACTGGCAATCTTTTTGAGAAAATAAAAATTAAAACAAATAAAACGTAAAAGAGAGAGAGAGAGAGATAGAGAGAATGGTTACGTCTGAAAGGATATCTAAAGGCTGACAATTTTTTTCAACGAAAACAAAAGAAATAAAATAAATAAATAAATGAAACGTAAGAGGGAGAGAGATAGAGAGAGAGAGAGAGAGAGAATGCTTACGTCTCTAAAAGGAAAATCTAAAAAGACTAAAAGTGACACTGAGGAAATGGACGAAATTTCGTAGATCGAAGTATAGAAGATAGAGATAGAAATATATATAGAGAAATAGATAGATAGATAGATAGATAGATAGATAGAGAGAGAGAGAGAGAGAGAGAGAGAGAGAAACCTTTCGCACCTTTCTTCTTTTCCGAACTCCTTCGAAATCGAATCCGATTCAAAGCGATGGGGCTCCGATCCAGCTTTTCCAACGAACACACAACGTACTTTTCTCCATCGCCTTTTTCTTCTTCTTCTTCTTCTGCTTCTACTTTCCCACCCCACACGCCCCCATCAGCGCGGTCGTCAATTTCTCGCACGTTTTCAGACCGAGTCACGATTCCGAAGTTATGCCTTTTCACGAGTTCTCGAATTCTCGAGTACGCGCGTGTGTGTG
>OU964976.1:6239785-6242285 GCA_918808275.2 Dolichovespula sylvestris
AAAATATACGCATCAAAGCTCGTAGGAATGTTTAATTTCGTGCTTTGCTTACCAAACGGTGAAAAAAGGATAGACACGGGGAAATAATAGTACACGAAGGACGACGCGCGACGCGTTTCTCTATCTCTTTTATATATCCTCGCTCTATTCTCTCTTTGCTCTGCTCTTCGCGAGCAAGGATGTAAAGGGGGAGGAGGGGTGGGGTGGGGTGGGGGGGATAAAAAAAGAAAACAAGTTTTGGCAAAGGAAAAAGAGAGGAAGAAAAAAGAATTACCGTCGGGAGAAAAAAAGCAAGGATCGTTTTTAAAACGTCGCCTTTTTAAGATTCTTCTCCAACCCCAACCCCACCCACACCCCCCCCCTTCAAAGCCTGGAAAAATATTTATTTATTTATCTTTTTTTCTCTTTCTTTTTTTTTCTTTTTTTTTCATTTATTTTCCTCTTTATTCCGCTCGAAAGATATACGAGAGAGAAAGAAAGAAAGAACATGGAGACAGAAAGTGAAAGAGATATATATATATATATATATATATATATATATATATATATATATAAAAATTTCAAAGGATGAAGATTTTCAGTAAACTAACGCTTTCCGTTCTCGTTTCCGAATGAAAATAAAATCTCTCGGTGGAAAGTTCGATTTTATTTCAGACCCGAGGACAAAACAAGCAACGAGCACGAAATTTCTCCTTTCTCCGCTTTGGAAAATCGTGTGCACTCCGACGAGCCCGTGCCGCCGTAGGCGTGTCGACAAAATCGACAGGAGCTTCGTGCGTTCACGAAATAACACAGTCACCGTGCAGCAAACCGGTGCAACAACGACGACGACGACGATGACAACGACAACGACGACAGCGACAGCGACAGCGACAGCGACAGCGACAGCGACAGCGACAGCGACAGAAACATGAACGGCACCAATACCACCACCAACAGATTATACCAGCAGCAGTAGAAACGTTCTCTCTTCGAGACCGAGCGCGAATTTACGTTCTATTAATTCGTCGGGTAGTGTCGGAGCCGGCGGCGGCGGCGGCGCGCTCTTTCACGCAACGCGTTTCGAAAAGAATAGAAAATCGAGCGCTGCCGGTGTGGTTTTTTTCGACGAGCGACAGAATAAAATCCGTGGATTCTGTCCGAGAGAGAGAGAGAGAGAGAGAGAGAGAGAGAGAAGGGGGTTGGAAGGGAAAGAGAGAAATAACGATCGACACGAAAAAGAGAAATCAATCAATGAAACGAGACACGAGCCAAATCAAACACGGGAGAGAGAGGAAATTCCGTGGATTGACGATCGTCGTCTCTTTTTGTAAACGATATCTTCGATAATTTTTGCTAATTTCTCTCTCTCTCTCTCTCTCCTCTCTCTTTCTCTACTACGATTTTAAAAGAAAAAAAAGAAGAGAAAGGTAGAAAGAAAATCGAATAAAAAATAAAAAGCAAACAAAAATGAAAGCCGATCGACAGGTACGCGCATTCAATTCCGAATAAAGACTCTTAAAACGTAAAAAAAAAAAAAAAAAAAAAAGAGAGAGAAGAAGAAAACCATCTTGGAAGAAAAATTCGCGAGAGCACGCGAATATACGAACACACAAAAAGACGAACACGCGTAAACCGTAAAACGCATCTCTTTATTTCCGTTGGAGAGCTCGTTAGTAACTTAACTCGTTTCGCGGTAACGATGATATGAGATTAAGTGAGCGTCCGTCCAGGAGGCTCGTTTTCCACTCTTCTTTTCTCACGAAAGACGAAACACGAAACACGACGACGACGACGACGACGACGACGACGACGACGACTAAGAGAGACTAAGACGCACGTTACTCTCGAATTAATAAATTACGACGTTTGCGTAGCCATTTTTTTCTACGCGTGTAGGTGGAGGATAACGCGTATGCGTGTGTCTTCTGTACATACAACATACATACATACATACATACACACACACACACACACATATATATATATATATACATATGTATATATACACGTAGGAAGCAAGAGACAAGAGCAGCAGACAAGAACCCAAACATTTCCTCGAGATTCTTTGTTCCTCTCGCAATTAACGTTTTATACAAACACCGACAAGTTGCTTCTTCGTTTTCCGTTAAAAACCATTCCCTCTACGTTTCAACTTCTTCCCCCTCCCTCCCTCCCTCCCCTCCCTCCTTCATTCATTCATTCATTCATTCATTCATTCATTCATTCATTCATTCATTCATTCATTCATTCATTCATTCATTCATTCGTTCTTACACTTCCCACAACCTCGCGATAACCAAACTCACGGGTACACTTAAAACATTACGCTTTCAGGCGTGTAACATGATTTAATTAAAGTAGCCGCAATACCACAAACGCGAAACACGCGCTCGCACGAACCCCCATTAAAATGCCAAGGATTTTTCGCGAAAACTCGAGGGCCGCGCGAACGAAATAATTTACAATTTATCCTACCTATTTTTCCCGTCCTACCACCACTTCCTCCCACGATCGGATT
>OU964976.1:6247285-6249785 GCA_918808275.2 Dolichovespula sylvestris
TGTCGAATGCCTGCTGATTGCAAATGATTACTTCGTCGTTAGAAAAGGAAACTTTACTCGTCGTTCCCTTACCCTTACCCCTTACCCCCTTCCCTACAATCCCAACCCCATCTTCTCCCTCCTTCCCTCCCTCACCGCCCTTGTCAAAGTGTTTGCATTGAATTAATCAAAGCCAAATAGCTCAGAGTTTCAAGTACCTCCATTAATATATACTCCCTCTCTCTCTCTCTCTCTCTCTCTTTCTCTTTCATTCTCTCTCTATTCTCGTCACAAAGAAACTGCTCCATTCGTAGGACGTAACGAGTGACCTAACTAACATGATCTCTCTCTCTCTCTCTCTCTCTCTCTCTCTTTCTCTTTCTCTCTCTATTATACGCAGTTATCGGTCAATATTTTAGGAAACGTTCAAAGGAAGGATAAGTTTGATAGAGGGAACGAAAGAGAGAAAGAGGAGACGACGACGACGACGACGATAACGACGAAGGCTGACGGTTGGAGACATTTGTCATGTCGACCAAACTCTGAGAGTTGGTCAAAGGAGTAGTAATTTACCTTTAGTCCTATTAATACACCGTAGCCGCGACAATTTCAAAGGTGGTGCACCGAAGACAATTTATAACGGTATGACGTCGTATTCGAACGATTCGGATATACGGATTTTTCGTTGGGACAGAGATACGACCGTTTCTTTTCGACTAGGAGAAGGAATAAAGAAAATTGAAAATATTAAAAAAAAAAAAATATATATATGGAAGAATAAAGCAACTTCAGATACGTAACAGAAAGAGAGAGAATCGTGGTTTCGTTATTCGCGATTAGCTCATAATTTATAATATTTCGGTGATTCGGAGTTGTTCGTGACTGAATGAATTCGAGAGGCTGGAGGAGAGGAGGAGGAGGAGGAGGAGGAGGAGGAGGAGGAGGAGAGAGAGAGGGAAATAATAGCGAAATCTCAATTAGCACTGCGCAAAGCGTCTCCAAAACTTTGACTACCGATTACTCGCTCAAAGTTTGCCCGTTAAAGCGGAATGAGCCGAAGTAATCTACGACGTCTTAGTTATGCTGAATGTCGGAGAGAAAGAGAGAGAGAAAGAGAGAGAGAGAGAGAGAGAGAGAACCGAAGCTGGTCTGAATTAGAGAAGTGAAATTATCTCAACGTTTAATATTGTTCGTTAACGTTGCACCGTCGATCGATCGATCGATCGACGTAACCACCTCCGATCGGGAATATGACTTGTAACTATTTTGTAAAGAATATTGAAAAGAAAAGAATAGAAAAAAAAAAAAGAAGAAGAAGGAAAAGATGAAGAGAAAAAACGAAGGACGATGTAAGATAAGAGGGAAGGCATAGAAGAAAATGCAATGTTACAAAACTATAACGATTCGACTATAACGATTCCAAGTATATAATTAACAGAGAAACTAGAGTCTAGGCGAGACTAATCCAAAACATTAGAAACTCGCGGTGTTCTCGACACGTCGCTTTGGCTTATTCGATCGTTCCGACCTAACTCTCTCTCTCTCTCTCTTCTAAAGCTAACATGGTAAATTGTTAGGAGACCGCTAAAGTTACACCTTCAAGAGTAACACCATCGAGAGTTCCCAAGTGTTTCCGTTGTACCGGTTCCGAGGACTATGGGACGCCATCCGCCTTCGTAATCTTTAACTTCGAGAGAATCTCACAGCTGGTGCCAACGAGACTACCACCACCACCACCACCACCACCACCACCATCATCATCGTCATGGTCATGCCAAAACACCATCGTTAACATCGGGCTTAAAGACGCGTCGCGTAATTCCCTCCCCTCCCCTCCCACCTCCCACAATCATCGTTACACCGTCTAATATATTCTTTTTTCTTTTCAACTACGTAGCTACAAAAACGTCGTTCCTTTTTATACTCTTTGAAACTACACGATGACGAGGTCGAAGGTTCCTCCTTTGCGTTTTCAATTTTATGCCAAGTTTTAACATTTTTCTTTCTTTCTTTTTTTTTTTTCTTTATTTTTTTTTTCTTTTTTACTTCTTTTCTTACGGTCACAATATTATCTCCAATCGTTAATGACGGATACGATATGCAAATTAAACGTTCCGATAACTTATGCATTTGCAGCAGGATAAGACAAAATTGTAGGTACCGATAACGAGTATCACGCAACTGTTAAAAAAAAAAAAATATATATATATATATATATATATATATATCTACCTCTCTCTCTCTCTCTCTTTCTCAAAGCACGTGTATATATTGTAACCTTTATTTCTATAGAGATAGAAAGAGAGAAAGAGAAAGAGAGAGTGAGAGAGAGAGAGAGAGAGAGAGAGAGAAAAGGAGGAAGAATATCGTCATTTAATAGAATACGCTTTAACATACGTTGAAAGTATATACGGGATACGGTATGAGGTTCGGCTTTTTATTGAATGCGCTCGAGATCTACTTTAAATCCGTGAAAGGACGGAAAGGGGGCGCGACGTCGTTTGCAAACTTTTCGAGAAAT
>OU964976.1:6252285-6260883 GCA_918808275.2 Dolichovespula sylvestris
CCTAATCAACAAACCACTTCCCCTAATCAATGAAGAATACGAATCGAAAAAAGCGGAGATCTTGCGAAGTCGATCGATCGATCGATCGATCGGTCGGTCACGATTCTCGTGGAACCGGTTCGCTTCTATAACGTTAATACACGAGAGAGAGAGAGAGAGAGAGAGAGAGAGAGTGAGTGTGTGTTAGAGTTTTCATCGAACAGGCCGATTTCCCTTCTAAAAAAACCGGTTTGGGGGATCTATTTCGTAAGAGAGCTACGCAACATCATACTAAACGCGGCTCGCGCTTTTATTTACTCGCCTAATTTCTCTCCGTTCCACCACTGATCCAATATATATATATATATATATATATATATATATATATATATATATATATATATATATAAATTTTGATCTCGGTCATTTTCTCTCCAATCCGCAAACAAAATAAATAAACAAATAAATAAATTCTTCCGTTCCGCGGATATCAATCTCTCGCATGGGCTTCGTTCAACGCTACAAAACCATGAAAAAAAAATAAAATAAAATAAACTATTTGTATTCTTTGCAACTAATGTTGCAAACATTCTACCGATAGCGATTATCCAATGGTAGCGCTCATATCGAATCGTATAAACACGCACACAGATACACACACGGACACACAGTTTCCCAAAGATATTAATATCACATTTAGCCCATATTTCTATATTATCTACGTATTATCGATAGTCAAAATTTCTCGACTACTATAGATAAAGAGAGAGAGAGAGAGAGAGAGAGAGAGCCCATTTGGCGATAGTCGAAACACAGTCCATTCGGTTCATTCGCTCTTTGGGAAACAGGAGAGCGTCCATTAGAAGATTAACTCGTACGCGAGAAGTCACGATTACGAATTGTGGTTTATCACTACTAGACGAAAACGCCCTAAATTTCGAGCTTACGTATATACGTTTATACGCGATAACGATACGATATATATATATTCTTCAAAGAACATAAATCCATGTTTTTTCCTCCCCCATTTTCTCTCTCTCTCTCTCTTTTCCTTTATCTAACTAACGGACACAAAGATCTGAATGGACACGAAGATGATAAATAAAAAAGCAATGATGATAATAATAATAATAATAATAATAAGAAAAATAAAAAAAAAAAAGAGATCGATCAGATAGATAATAGACTACGGGTATTCATTTACGATAGCAATAAGAATCGAGATAAAAGGAAGCTTAACAGTTTTGAAAAGAATATAAGGTCGAGAATGAGGTCGATCGTGTGCTCTTGACTTTAAGTATATTACTTTGGAGAGAGAGAGAGAGAGAGAGAGAGAGAGAGAGAGAGAGAGAGAGAGAGAGAAAGGAAAATGTAAAAGAGAAATAACAGAAAAATAATGGAATCGTGTATAAGGAGACGAAGTAGCCGTGTTCCTCGTCTCGACTATGTCTCAGCACTTCTTTTTTTTTTTTTTCTTTTTTTCACCTCCGAGAGAGGGTTGGTGTATCGACAAAACGAGCGAACAAGCAAATCTTTGTTAAAAGGCTCATAAAGTTCGTTTTAAATTCGAGCAGAAATGAAAGTATAAGGTAAAGAGAAAGAGAGAGAGAGAGAGAGAGATTGTTATTTCGATAAAAGTAACGCGAATTAGAGAGATGCAACGATCGCCTGTGTAATTACGTGACATCATACAATTAAGAAACTTCGATGAAGCGAATCGAGTTTTTGATCTTTCGTCTATACTTAAAAAAAGTATATTTTAATGAATTCCGCGAGAGCGTCCGATAGCTTCTCTTCGAGTTTTCATTAGAAGCAGAATAA
Source organism: Dolichovespula sylvestris (assembly GCA_918808275.2). Taxonomy (NCBI): domain Eukaryota; kingdom Metazoa; phylum Arthropoda; class Insecta; order Hymenoptera; family Vespidae; genus Dolichovespula; species Dolichovespula sylvestris. The sequence continues at coordinate 6,254,086 of OU964976.1, forward strand.
AAGAAGATATATATATATATATATATATGATAAAAAGGACAGAGACTTTACTTTGAGCCCTTTTCCTCTTCCTCGAGAGGTATGAGCAACCACCACCGGCGTTCAACTAAAAGTAAAACCGAAGACTCTGCACTTCGCTCTCTCTCTCTCTCTCTCTCTCTCTCTCTCTCTCTCTCTCTCTCTCTCTCTCTCTCTTTTTTCTCTTTCTTCGACGTTGAAAACTTTGCGAGTCTTGGAGCAAAAGGGGAAGAAAAAAAAAGATAAAAAGATAGAAAGAAAGAAAAGGGCTTCGCTCGGCAAATAGGGAAAGACGAGAAGATCGACTTAGCGAGAGAGAAACACGCAGAAAGAGAGAGAGAGAGAGAGAGAGAGAGAGAGAGAGAGAGAGAGAGAGAGAGAGAGAGAGAGAGAGAGAGAGAGTTCTTTTAAACGAATCTTTCGAGTGGACCGATAAGAAAGAAGATATATCAAGGATATCTCGTGTAATTAAGGATTCCGAATGAGAAGAAAAGGCCGATCCGAAATTAAAAATCGAAAAGCGAAGAGATGAGTAAACTTTTTATTAAGATCCGATCGTGTGTGTGTATATATATATATATCTTATATATATATATATATATATATATATATATATATATATAAGAAGACCATAGAAATGGATGGGAATTGCAACGAAAGTTATGGAAGATTAAACAAAAAGAAAAGAGAGAGGGAGAGAGAGAGAGGGAGAGAAGGAAGTATATATACGAGGTGGGACAAAAAAGTGTCTCGTACCACTAGCAAAGGGAATTTCAACCGATACTAGGGTAGGGACGAAGAAAGGTGCTCGAGGGTTGGTTTGTAAACTTGCCTGGAAGGGCAGGAAACCAAAAGAGAGACACCGAAGAAACAGAGAATTGAACGAAAAAGTTGAAGAGGGAGATGGAGAATGAAAGAAAGAAAGAAAGAAAGAAGGGTGCGAAGGGCGAGCCATAGTGGAAACGAGGGTTTTGAAGACCCTCGAATTAAAATGCAAGTTGATATATATATATATATATATATATATATATATATATATATATGTCGCTCTCCCTTTTTTCTTCCTTAATCACCAACACACAAAAGCCTATCCTTTTCTACTTCTCTGCCTTTTCCTCTGCGCGAAATTTTCTCTGCGTGGAAAACAGGAATCACGTTGGTTCTCGACGACGAGAATGACGGAAACGAAAACGAAGACTCGGCTCTGCTCTGCTCTGCTCTGCTCTGCTCTGCTTAAAAAAAAAAAAAAGAACCTCCAAAAGTGAAGAAGGACACCCCGACCCGATTGTTCCGACCAAATTTTGCCCCTTTCTTCGTTTATAACGGAACTAGGAGTAAGATTAAATAAGACGAAGTTGAACTTAGTTCTGGCTTAAGCTTTTTCCTTTTTTTCTTTTTTGTTTTAGTTTTTGTTTTTGTTTCTTTTCTTACCTCCCCCTCCCCCTCCTCCCTTTCTTCCCTAATCAGGAAAATTCGATGAAAGTAGTAAAACCTCGACTCGGTTAATTACAAAATGGTTAGAAGATTAATCGCACGGACGATCCGTGAGGAGGAGGTCTAAGAGCTGAAAGCTGTCAAGCTGAAATTTCACTGAGGAAGAAGTTCATCGTCTCCGGAATGAAGATAGACTCTCGGGAGACAAACAAAAAGGAAGGAAGGAAGAAAGAAAAGAATAGAATAGAAAGGATAGGAAGATGGAAATGGGATAGAAGGAGACGGAAAGTATTAATAAAGATCTTTTACATCTCGGCTCGTGATTTTATAACCGAGCGTTGGTAGAGAAACGTTTTAATCTAACGATTAGCAAAGCACGAGAGAGAGAGAGAGAGAGGGATCCCGCTAATTGCTTCTAAGCGAGTGAAAACGAGCGAGGGAGTGTGGTGAGACGGGAAAAAGAAGAAACGGGAAAGAGAAGGGACGAGAAAAGAAAAAGAAAAAAGAAAAAAAAAAAAGAAAATAAAGAAAAAAGAAGCCACGTGTCGTCGGTCCGTGAAGTTTTTGATAATCCACGAATCTCGAGAAAAATTGTCGGAGCCGAACGAGAGGCAAGCCTGTCTCTCTCTCTCTCTCTCTCTCTCTCTCTCTCTATATATATATATATATATATTTCTAAAACTCGAGTTCCTGGCAGGGTGCAAGGAGCGGAAAAAAAACGCGCGAGGGGCAATAGTAGGGGAATATGACACAGGGCCGTCGACACGGTAATTACGATCCATCGTAAAAACACACGCAAACACATACCACGATCCGTCCCTGTCCGTATAGTGCACTAGGCTGTGATAAAACAGCGTAAAACCAACGATGGATAGATATACCTACTTTTTTATTTATTTCTCTCTCTCTCTCTCTCTCTCTCTCTCTCTCTCTCTCTCTCTCTCTCTCTCGATCTCCGTCATCCTTCCTCTCTTTTAAACCATGGCCACGAGAAGAGGAGGAGGACGACGATGCCTCGCTCTTCTTTTTCTTCTTCTTCTTATTCTTCTTCTTCTGCTACTCTGCTGCTTTGTCCTCTTTCACGCACGCCTATGTATCGATCGGATAGGCGAGGAGAACGCTCATAAATCATCGAGAATTTATGAAGAACTTTATAGCAAACGATCTGTATACGCGAGAAGTACGCCTCGTAAAATTTCCTCCTCTCGCTCGCTCGTTCGAGAGAGAAAGAGAGAGAGAGAGAGAGGGGGGGGGAGAGAAAGAGTCTTCCTTCCTCTCCTCTTCGCAAGCTTAGAAAATCTATTGTTTTGCTTCCTTCATACTTTTCTCCTTACATTTTCTCCCCTCCCTACTCCTCCACCTCCTCCTCCTCGTCCTCCCCTTTCTCCTCTTATCGGAGTTCCTCCTCGCATGCTACGCTGTCGCTCGTAAAAATTTCTTTCTTTCGAGTCTAGAAAAAAAATGAGGGGGTGGGGGGGAGAAACAATACTGCGAGCTCGTAACTCTCGTCTAAATGGAAAAAAAAAAAAAAAAAAAAAGAAAGAAAGAAAAGAAAAAAAAACCGATAAGATAATACCCGAATACCCGAGGATAAATTTTTTTTTTTTCAGAGAAACGACGCGGCTAACGCGCGAAGAAAAAAATAAATAAAAATAAAAAGAGAAAAGAAAAAAAAAGTTAACGCGAGACTTTAAACGCCCTTAAACGTAATCGAAAGTCTGTTCTGAAAGGAATCGAGGAGAGGAGGGGAGGGGAGGGGAGGGGGGGAGGGGGACTCGCGCGCAAAGGAGGAACTAAGCAACAACCGCGATATCAGTTCGATATATGCCGGAAACGTAATCTCATTTTTGAAAATAAAAAGAAGAAGGAAGGAGGAGGAGGAGGAGGAGGAGGAGGAGGAGGAGGAGACGGGAAAGAGGACGAATAATTGAAAAGTACTCGGAAAACATTTCGACCAATGAACTCGAGATTATACGAGCTATCGTTCGAGAACGATAAGAAAACTTTTCTATCTATTTATTTATTTCTCTCTCTCTCTCTCTCTCTCTCTCTCTCGCTCTCTCGCTCTCTCTCTCTCTCTCTCTCTCTCTCTTCTATCTTTCTTCTTCGCATAACAGCCAGTAGGAATTTCCTCGAATATACGAAACGTGGAAACGTCTTTCGAATCCGTATTGGATTTCAATCATCCTTTAGGAAAGGTTTTGAAGTCACGATAAACGCCCTAAACGTTTCCCGTCTACTTTTGGAATTTCTCGAACACACACACACACACACAACGGTAGAGAGGGAGAGAGAAAATGATTCGAAATATTCTCACAAATCTTTGAGCAAAAAAGAAAAAAAAGAAAAACTAAATAAATAAATAAATAAAAAGCTTTTTGAAAAACTGTCGTAAAATCGATGAATTTTCTTTTCTCTTTTTTTTTTTTCCCCTTCCGTTTCCTCTTCCTCCCGATCTACGGTGCCCTAAAAGTACAAGGACTCTAACGGATGGATAGCCGCCTTATTAACGAGCGCGCACAGCCGTCGGGAGTTCCCTCGGGTGGTGTGCGTGGTGGGATAGCTTCAACTTCATTCAACTCGATCCCGAATACCATTTGTAACGAGCACGAGAATAGTGGTTGGAGTGCGAAAGTTGGAAGAAGAGGGGGAGGAAAATGAAACCTTGGCGAGATATTGAAAACGAAATTAAAACTGAGAGAGAGACAGAGAGACAGAGAGAGAGAGAGAGAGAGAGAGAGAGAGAGAGAGAGAGAGAGAGAGAGAGCTCAGCTCGTGTATCTTAAAGTACGATAAAGTACATTAAAAAAAAAAAAAAAAAAAAAAAACCCACTTACGCAGTATCATACTATTTATCCGTCCGACCGAGATAACCGTCTTTCAATCTTTAACGGAAGTAGCTGACCCAGGAGAAATGTCACGAGGTGTGAACATATAGGAAGAACTTTGAAAAAAGATCGTCGAGAGTTTTCGTTTTATGGCGCCAAGGAGAACAGGGACTGAAGATTAAGAAATCCAAGTCTAATTTTCGATGAATAGATACCTCTTTGGAAATCGGTGTGCTGTAACGTACGCGATGAAAAAAAAAAAAAAGAAAAAAGAAAAAGAATGAATCGGCGCTCGATCGAAGAAAAAAATCAATTTAAGAAGGGGGGAAAAAATGTCTCTCTCTCTCTCTCTCTCTCTCCGTTTGAATGGCTCTCGTTGGGTAAGAGATGAATTTTGCAAAGATTTCAAAGTAATTTCGAGAAAGGGTCGTCGTCGTCGTAGGAGTCACGTTGCAATTACCTCTCCCGGCGAGGAGGAAGTTGGAAGAGATGGCGGCGCGCGGTTTCTCCGAGGGAATATATATATATATATATATGTGTGTGTGTGTGTGTGTAGAGAGAGAGAGAGAGAGAGAGAGAGAGAGAGAGAGAGAGAGAGAGAGAGAGAGAGAGAGAGAGAGAGAGAGTTGCCACGGATCGGATTAACTTGCGTGCCTGCCTGCTTTGCCTGCCTGCCTGGCTGCCACCCGGCGGTGGTCAGAAGCTAGGTCGGTCGTACGTGTAATTTGTTTCTCAGGGCCGTGTGAACGTTCCGCTTTATAATGTATCCTCGAAAAGGTATATACTATATATATATATATATATATATATATATATATATATATATATATATATATATATACGACACAAGACATCGTTGTGCACATCCCTCCCTCGTCGCGCATCATCTCTCCCCGACTTTCATTCTCCCCCGTAGTTTCTTTTCGATTTCTGGACACTTTCCAAGTCGCGATAGGACGTTGAGGAAGCAAACTCCCATCCATCCCACCCCTCGACCTTCGAGTCCCTTTCACGAAGACGTTGCAACATTATTCGATATAATCCGTTCGCCTTTAAGGATTCGGTTCCACGACGAACGATAACACCATGCAAAATTATCGACCGTTCTGCGTCAACCTAACCGTGATAGATAAGATACGCGAGCGATAAGGAATAACGGAAATAATTAGTCTCTCTCTCTCTCTCTCTCTCTCTCTCTCTCTCTCTCTCTTGCTCTCGCTCTCTTGCTCCTTTAATACATATTTTATAACGATTTAAATCGAAGAGGGTGAGGAAAAAATGAAAGAGAAAGTACAAACTTTAATTTACGTTCTAACATAGATTTACGTGAGGATTAACATACGGCAAATATATTTCGATAAATAATATTAATCTCGCGCTATGATTAATCATTATCGTATTCAGATTAGATTATAAAAGATAATCATTAATATCGACGATATTAAATCCAATTTTCAATCGGGCCAAACGCGCAAAATGAAAAGAAAGATATACATCTACATGCGCGATAGGACGAGATAGAGATAGGGATAGAAGAGAGGAGAGGAGAGGAGAGGAGAGGAAAGGAGAATCGTAATACGAGTGTGTGGAACGTCGTGCAAGTCGACGGTTACGACGAGCACGACTCTACGAGAGAAACGACATTATCTCAAATTGCACGTATCCTCCGAATGCACGAGGCACAATTGCACGAGCTAACCGTCCAAATAGAGTTGCACCATTCATCCTACGTATACAGGCCATGCCGAGATCTCGAACAGATATATATATACATATATATATATATATATATATATATATATATATATATATATATTCTCTAGTCTATCGATATCGAACGAGACATTACGCGAAACGTAGTACACAACACTTACGGAATATCTTTTTGTCGGTGGTCGATAAATTTAAAGATCGATTCGATTCGATTCGATTCGATTCGATTCAATGGAACCTCGGACGACGCTCGTCGTGCACGCATCGACAGTTCCCGCAGCATTATTCTCTTCGAATCGAGCTATCGATTCTTTCTTTCTTTCTTTTTTTTTTTTTTGAGTAACTTTCATCCGTAACGCGCGCGAACGACGCGCGCAGACGGGCCAGAAAGAATCTTTCATTTTCCTCTTCTTATTCTCATACACACACACACACACACACACACACACAAATAGGAAGAGAAGAAAGGATAGATAAAGAAAAATAAAAAAAAAAAAAGGAAGACGAAAGAGACGAGGATGCAATACCGGTTTCTTGGAAGGAAAATAAATTGATGGGAACGTATAGACGGGATGGAGAAACATTTTGGGAAGTAGGAACGTCGTTTACTCGATAAAAAATAAGAGAGAAAGAGAGAGAGAGAGAGAGAGAGAGAGAGAGAGATCCATTTTATAGCGTGCTCGTCGAATGCGGCCCTGGAAGTGGTAGCAGGATGATGCACTACTACTTTGTATATATGTAATACATCTCATCGAGAGTCACGTGTAGATCTGTGCGTGCATGCGACTGGGATATCTATATCTAT
>OU964976.1:6261083-6271083 GCA_918808275.2 Dolichovespula sylvestris
TCTCTCTCTCTCTCTCTCTCTCTCTCTCTCTCTCTCTCTCTCTCTCTCTCTCTCTCTCTCTCTCTCTCTCTCTCTCTCTCTCTCTCTCTCTCTCTCTCTCTCTCCATCGAAAGGAAGGAAATCTCGTGCACGAATCTCGTTTCTGAAATATCACTTCCACCCCTTTCGAACTGTTTAAAGAAGAATAATGTTGGTAAACTCGGAAATATCGACGAACTGGAAAACGAAGTCTGATCGTTCCGAAAACGATAAAAAAAAAGGGAAGAGAGAGAGAGAGAGAGAGAGAGAGAGAGAGAGAGAGAGAGAGAGAGAGAGAATTAAGTTAAGAAAATGTTAAAAAAAAAAAAAGAAAATAAAATAAAAGAACGAAGAAGAGAAGCCGATTCTAAATCCAATCGAAAGCTATCCTCGATGATTTGAGAGAGAGAAAGAGAGAGAGAAAGAGAGAGAGAGAGCAAAGGGAGAAAAGAGAGAAAAGTAACGAAAGAGTAAAGACGTAAGAAAATAAAGGAAAAGGTCCGAGAAAAAGGGGCGAAAAAAGGGAGGAAAGTTAGCCGATGGAACGGAAGGAAAAGCGATCGGTATTAACCGTTACTACTTTTACGCTACTATTTCTGCTAGGTCCAACGCACCAACACCACCACCATCACCAAGTGAACTTTGGCCTCCTTTGCCCATTTCTGAGATTGGATTCTTATGGAGTATATATTTCGTATCAATCGTTCTTCTCTTTACTATTGGGGAACGGGCCACCGTACAGTCGAACGTAATGGAGCAAAGACGTCTTCGAGATCCACCTGAGATTCGAACTGGGATTACTCACTCGGCCATCCTTTTTCTCTCTATCTATCTATCTATCTATCTATTTCCTCCCCCTCCCCCTCCCCTCTATTTCTCTGAGAAAATCGCCTATCGAGAAGAAGAGAATTTTCTTCCTACTCGTCAATTTTCTTTCGAGATATTTTCCACCTTCTGTCTCTCGCACACGTAAACTCTCGCATATATATACAAGTATCTTCGATTCGAGCATCTCTCTCTCTCTCTCTCTCTCTCTTTTCCCTTTCTCTCTTTCTCGTAAAACGCAGAGAGACATACACGTATATACACGTATATACACGTACAACAACAACAACAACAATAACGACGACAACAAGGATAAACGCGTTTCATCGAATCTCCCTTCCTCTTTATTAAATTCTCCCGTATCGTGTGTTTATTAACTTCGTCGGGATAACGTTCCTTCCCTTATAGTCCTCGATGACGTATCACTCACACTATCAGACGCTCGTAAAATATAACGCGTTTAAAGTATAGCGCATTGCGATTAATCGTTTCAATCGTTTCAACGCGATAAACACGTAAAAAGTGTTATCTCTATCTCTCTTTTGTTCCTTCTCTATCTTTCTATAAGATCTATATATATATATATATATATATTTTTTTTTTTTTTTATTAACAGTACGACAGGGAGAATGAGAAATATAGAGAAGAGAGGAACGTAAGGAACGTAGAAAACGTTGAGAACATAAGCAGCAGACTGCTACTTCACCACTACTCTACTACTATCTTAATTATGCAGGAACGACGGGAGATAAAGTCTTTTTTTTTTCTTTCTTTTTTCCTCCTCCAAGGCATGATAGCGAACTATATCGAATATATATATATATATATATATATATATATATATATATATATATATATGATACAGTACCGCGTGTATATGTACACAAACGTAACGAGACACGCATGTATAAAGGGGAGAAGAAAAACTTACGCGTCGTCAAAGTAAACAATCCAGTAGTCTTTGCCAATAAAGTACGCCTTTTCTCACTCTCACTCTATCACTCTCTCTCTCTCTTTCTCTCTCTCTCGCTTTTTCTCTACTCCTCTGAAACAGAAAAAAAAAACAAAGAGTTACACGATGAACGCGCAAACATAGATAGGCGTGCACCTACTTAAGCACGTTGATGTAACGCGTGTACGTGTACGCGTGTGCGTGTGCGTGTACGTACTATGTTATTCGCTTTATTAGCTCGATAAATATCGGATACGCTGAAGGTGATAAAAAAAAAGAAAAAAAAAAGTAAAAAAAAAATAAAATGCGGAAAATATATAGCACAAAAATTGTATCTCCTTTTTTTTTTCCCTCGTCCATCGTCGACCGCGGTTATCGATAATAAAATAAATTGCCGACGTTTTGCTCTCGCGGAGATATAATAACATTATTAATAATAATAATAGTGATAATAATAATAATAATAATAATAATAATAATAATAATAATAATAATAATTGTGTACTCTTTGAGAGAGTGAGATAACATAAAAATGCAAAAGGGAGGAGAAGGAACAGGTAGGGAATAAAATCGATGATAAAATATTTCGTCGTAGTCTCGTAATATAATATTAACGGCGATAATAATAACTAGAACATTAATAATAATAATTATTATTATTAATAATAATATTAATAAGAATATTAATAATAATAATAATAATAATAATAATAATAATGAAAATAATAATGAAAATAATTCTATCTTTTCTTAATTAACTATCCATTCTCCTCGTAAATAATAAAAAAGAGAACTAGCTTTTCGATCTCTCTCTCTCTCTCTCTCTCTCTCTCTCTCTCTCTCTCTCTCTCTCTCTCCTTCTTTGTTAGAGAAGCTTGGAACGAACCGATTACAGTCTCTCGTTCGCGCAATACAAGAGGAGAGCTTAATACGAGAGCTTAATACGCGGAGCTTACAACGAGCGCGCGTCACCGACTTGTCGCAAAAATAAGCTCGATAATAAAGGAAGGAAGGAAGGAAGGAAGGAAGGAAGGAAGGAAGGATAGATGGAAGTAAAAGTGGAAGAAAAGGAAAAAAGAAAAAGTGAGAAGACCGAGAAAAGAAAGGGACAAAAAGATGTGCTCTCGGTTTGGGGAGGGAGAGAGAAAGAGAGAGAGAGAGAGAGAGTCGGTCGTGGTCTCAGGACTCTCCTCTCCTTCTTCTCGCGCGACAACGCGTCCTGCAAAAAGCAATTTCTTCACTCGAGTCCGATTTAATGATATCGTTCCTCTCCCTTTTATTCCGTTTCATCTCTCTCTCTAACTCGTATGCTCGAGCACGTTGTCGTGACTTTGCAACAGCTCGAATTAAAACCTCAAAAAAAGTAGAGAGGGAAGAAATATAAAAGAGTGCAAAAATGAACGAACGAACGAACGAACGAACGAACGAGCGAACGAGCGAATGAATGAGAAGACACGCCTCGTTGAACAATTACGAGGATATCCTTCATAATTCATGACTTTCGAACTCGTATAATTAGCCGGTAAGGAGGAAGGGATATAGAAGATTTAAGGGACGGGCGCGATCAAGTGCGCTTGCTGGCTGGGCTCTCGGTTGCCGCTCAACGAGGAACAAAAAACCACGCTTTTTATTATCCCTCGTAGGGTATTATCTAACTCACGGTGCGCGGGTGCGTTTAGTACGCGCGCAAACTACAACAAGCCGGGATAATACGAGGAAGAACTATTATAATAAGGCGGATATGAACCGGATGATGTTAGAGAAAGAGTGAGAGAGGTGAAAATGGTGGAAGAAGAGTCAACTATCGGATGATGGAGATGAGAGAGAAAAGGCCAGGAATAATCCTAGACAGAGAAATCGTATTTTCAATGGTATTATCGTCTTCGTATCGTTCCTGCCTGTGGCTTGGCTCGATTTGGCTCGAATTGCACTTCCCTGCCTGTCTGCTCGTGCCTACTACTACTATCGAGGGACAACAACACTCTACCCTATAGAACTACCGGACGAGCCATCGTAGTAGAAAAAAAAAAAAAAAAGGAAAAAAGAAAAAAAAGAAACAAAAGGAAGAAAAAAGAATTGAAACAGCCGAAATCAAAGGGATAACGTTCCATCGCAACGAGCGAGACTTTATCGTTAATTTGTCTAGGCGAAAAATTAATAAAAAAAAAAAAAAAAGAGGAATATTTTTTTTTTTTTTTTTTTTCTTTCAAAGACGTGAAAAATTCATCGATAGGAAAATAACTAAACGTCGGCAGATGTTCGAAGGAAGGAGCCCCAACGATGAACGAACGAACGAACGACGATACCATGTGTACGAACGGTCACACGCGATGAATACAAAGTGGATAACGTCATAAAAGACGGACACGAGAGATAAGCCGCCTATCAATCATCTCCCTCTTTTATTTTTCTTTTCTTTTTTCTTTTTGTTTTTTTTTTTTTTTTTATTTTATTCCCTAAGAAAACTTTATCGCTTCCTCCCGAATACGCGAGAGGAGTAGTTTTATATATGTATTTATACGCATTCTATATGTACGCGTGTATATATTACACGAAAAGTACTACGACACGTTAGGATCGAAACTTTTCTTCTTCTTCTTCTTCTTCTTCCTCTTCTTCCTCTTCGCTTAAAGTGTCCCGGACAATTTTTAACTTCCACCATAGAGAGTTCTGAATAATGAAGAGCACGCTCTCGATAATACGTTGCATATAAATTGAATTGTACGTTATATGTACGAGAACGTCGAACGACGACCACCAACGACGACGATATCCTCCTTCCTTCCTTCCTTCCTTCCTTTCCCCCTCCTCTCTCTCTCTCTCTCTCTCTCTCTCTCTCTCTCTCTCCCACTCTCTCGCTCTTTTAACTTTATCCATCCATCCATCTTACTCCGAGGTTAAACGTTAGTCATATACGTATATCTTTCCAACATGTTAAAAACAATACGTTACGAAGGGCGATAACGTACGTACAGAGATAAGATGGAAACTTCGACGTAACGCAATAAAAAAAAAAAAAGAAAAAGAAAAAGAAAAAACAACGCTTTATATCGCATCGATTAGAAGAGTTAAGTGATCTCCTCTTAATTAAAAATAAAACGAAACGAATCGACGACGATAACGACGACGACGACGACGACGACGTATTTTTTTCTCCGTGAAAAAAAAAAGAAGGAAAAAAACTAAATGAATAAAATAAAAAATAAAATAAACAAAAAATAATAAATAAAAGAAAATAGAAAAATGCAATTATTAAGGTATATAGAGAACACACAATTGAGAGTGATATTCAATCAGCAATTATGTTAATTGACGAATATTCCTTTTACACGATCTCATTCGCATCGAATTAAGACCCTCGAGAATATATCTTTTATCAGTTTTCACTCTCTCTCTCTCTCTCTCTCTCTCTCTCTCTCCCTCTCTGTCTGTCTCTGTCTGTCTATTACCTAGTTTCCTCGATATCCTGCAACATTATCCTCTCGGAACTTCAATTAAACTTGGTGCTTCGGACGAAGGGCTCTTTCTCTCCCTTACGAAACAACGAGGCTCGTTGTTTTCGGAAGCTCGACAACGATAAATTATGACTTGGAGAGGTATCCTCCCTCCCTCTCTGATTTACGACCACCCTCGCCCTCACCGTAGAGACTTTTTATACTCCACGGACTCGTGACTACCATCAACCTTCTCTTCCTCCTGACCTCTCTCTCTCTCTCTCTCTCACTCTCTTACCGAGAGAGTGAGAGAGAGAGAGAGAAAGAGAGAGAGAATAGCTTGTGGTTCGTTCCTTTTTTTCCTTTGTTTTTTGCGTCTTTCTTTCTTTCTTTCTTCTCTCATTTTGCTGGATAAAAAAGTGCAAGAGAAAGACTCTCTATCTCTCTCTCTCTGTGCGCGCGCGTGTGTGTGTGTGTGTGTGAGAGAGAGAGAGAGAGAGAGAGAGAAAGGAGAAAGAAGAATACGTAATATTTTCGAGAAGAACCTAAGTATCACAGTCGTAGAGATTTTACTTCGATTATTCCTTTTACATTTCTTTTTGTTTTTGTTCTTCTTCTTCTTCTTCCTCCTCCTCCTCCTCCTCCTCCCTTTTGGCATTCTCTACAGTACATAACGAAGCGTGGTTTATCGGGTAATAAAGCACTGAGGGAGAAAGAGAGGGTCTACGATTGTCAGGAGGTCGAGGTCGAGGTCGAGTCCGGTACGTTCTTGTACGGAGAACTAACGCGAAACGATGCCATCATTTTTGGCAGGAAAAATGCTGGGAACTTTCTGAATTGCATACATACCCGACGGTTCCGTTCGATCAGCGTTTCTAAAGCTAATATAAAAGGGAGAGAGATTGAGGTGGGGAGGGTAGGGGGAGGGGAGGTAGAATCGTTGACACTTCTCGATAGCCAAGATATATATATATATATTAAATAATATAGAAAAATATATTCGTATCTCTAGTGTGTTGAGAATCAAAATAAAAAATCCGATAACGTTTGCTTTTTTTTTTTCGGTCTTTCTTTATTTTTTTGTTGCCACGCTACGCGTCTTTAGATAAACCGAATGAAGTGTTACGGTTTTTATCAATCGCAGAAAACAAAAATCTTATATCTTTCGAGGAAGAATAACAACGTCGACAAGAAGGTAAAAAAAAAAGAGAGAGTAAAGGAAAAAAATAAAAGCAAAGATAAACAGAGAGAGAGAGAGAGGGTCGCGTGTTTCTCCATACTTAAAATTTAGGTTACGTTCAGCATCGAGCGATTATGCGATCGAATCCAATTACTTTGCCGGTTCATTAAACTAGCTTGTATATACGAAATATTAAATACACCGATGTATCTCTGCTTAGAAAACCCAATATATATATATACATAAAGAGAGAGAGAGAGAGAGAGAGAGAGAGAGAGAGAGACCCGTCGGTCAAAGTTAATTTCTCGGCATTTTTAATAAATACGACAAAAAGTTATTCGGCCAAGAGTTACGTTGAAAGTGTCTCGTTCGGCATGAATTTTTTTTTTTTTTCAAATTGTATTTATTAAAATCGAGCCTGGAACGATCCTGACACGTAAATTCCTCCTCCTCCTCCTCCTCCTCCTCCTCCTTTCACGTCGAATGGAAATATTCATTTCGAAATCCGATTTCGAAATACTATTTATTTACTCGATATTTCTATACGATATAAAAACGTGTACGAGGGAAAGGGTGTGAAGAAACAAAAAAAAAAAAAGACGAGATTTAGTTGCCTTAAACGTTGTCCCTTTTTTTGATTTTTAACGGAAGCAGCTGCGAATAATAAACGAGAATAGGAATTGTCTTTTATCTGTTCATTCTCTCTCTCTCTCTCTCTGTCTGTCTGTCTAATCTATTTATCTCTCTTACTCCCTTTTTTCGCAGCTAGCCCTCTCGAGCTAAAACCAGAGACCGATAAAATAGAGAGGACTTCGAAGAGCGTCTCGTGCACTTACGCGCGCGTGAGAGAGAGAGAGAGAGAGAGTGAGAGAGAGTGAGAGAGAGAGAGAGAGAGAGAGAGAGAGAGAGAGAGAGAGAGAGAGAGAGAGAGGGCCGAATCCATTTTCGTCGATGTCTCGATTTTGGACGACGTCCAGGTGGGGAAAATCGATCGACCTTTGCGAGGAGGAGGAGGAGGAGGAGGAGGAGGAGGAGTAGCAGCAGCATCAATGCCGACGATTCCGTTCCTCCCTTTCCTCCCTTTCTCCTCCATCTTTCTCCCTACAAAATTTGGCTGACCAACAACGGAGACGTTTAAAACCAAACTCCGCACGGCGAGACCTCGCAAAAAATAAAAGAGGAACAACGACTGTTATACAAAATTGTTTCCCCTAGTTCTTCCTCTTTCAAAATTAAATCGTCGACACATAATACGTATTACCTAGCCCCATTTCCCCACAATTTATACATTTCGTACTGTAAAAATATCAATATTTGCTTTCTCTTTCTTTTTCTCTCTATCCCCTTCTTCTCTTTCTCCCTTCGGTAGAAGTCATTTGCATCTGAAATATCAAAATTGCATACGTGTTCGTGCTTTTTAACGCGTCTTTTGTCAGCGGATTATACCAGAATGAACAGACGAACTATACCTGGATTATACACCCGAGCTTCAAATCTGAGAAATAGAAGGATATATATGTGTGTGTGTATATATATATATATATATATATATATATATATATATATATATACACACACACATAGAGAGAGAAAGAGAGAGACAGAGAGGAAATGAAAGGAATGTAACACGGCAAAGGGTTGACGAAGGGTCGAGAATCGCATACGGAGACTACTCTCTCACAGCACGAGCTGGATTAATTCCCAGAACCCCCTGAAGCTTTCGTCGAGCCACCCTTGTTCTCTATCTTCTTTCCTTTTCTTCCACGTGTATCCTCCTCCTCCTCTTTTCACCTTTCAGATTTCTCGAATCCGACAATTTGAAAGATCTTTGCTATTAAAGGCACAACGAAATTTTTGAAAGAATAAAAATTATTTGTCGATGACAATCCTTCGATCTAACGCAATGCGATTACGATCGATCTATTGTACGATGATAACGTTTTGTCGATGAATATACGTTCAAAGTATTCGAGTTATACATTTTTTCTTTTTTGGTTTTTTTTTTTTTTTTTTTTTTGTTATTAGCTCTCATTTGGACTCTCGCTCGTTCTATTCGTCTGGAAAAAGTCCAAAAAAAATTAGACGCGCTTTTCCGTGGAATATTTTGTGTGCTTCGCAACGTGTTGTTGAACGATGAGAGAAATAGAAATATATATAGAGAAAGATAGATAGAGAGAGAGAGAGAGAGAGAGAGAGAGAGAGAGACAGACAGACAGCGTTTTTCCCGCGTTTCCTGCTTTTAAAGGTTTCCGTAAAAAAAAAAAAAAAAAAAAAAAGAAAAAAGAAGCAAAACAAAGGACTTATACGTAAGCTCGAACGAAAACGAAGAAAAGTCTCGTACTGTATTTTTTCACCATCTCCATCGAGCTCCTCCTAACTCGGCTGATTTTGGTAATTTCTTTTCTTTTTCTTTTTTTTATAACAGCCTCCGTCCGATGAATTTATCATTCGACGTTGGTAAAAATTCGAAATATGAATCGAACGAAACTTTACACAAGATCGTCCAACGATTATGTTAGTTAACAAATAACACGCCGAGATATACCAAAAAAAGAAAAAAAGAAAAAAAGAAAAAAAGGAAACGTTATACATTTGTAAGATTAATCCGAACTAACAACAAGCTTAGAAAGTTTGCAAAGCTTTCGTTGTACGCGTGTGACACGAAATCCGATGAGCTGTTCGGACGGTACATTAATTAATGGTTAACTCGCTACACGTTTAACGAGACTTTTAACGTAATGTAGTTAGCAGAGTTATCTTCTCTCTCCCTCTCTCTTTCTCTCTCCTAGTAGCACACACGTACGTCGAACAAAGCTTGTTCCGAGCGTTAATGTTCCAAAAATACGGAGATACTCTTGCAGCAACCCCCTCTTGGCTTCGATCACGCTGAGAAATTCTAATGTCCTTTTTTTTTTTTGTTTCCTTTTTTGATATTTTCGACGATCGGATTGTACGGAATATCTTTTTGAAAATTCAAACGCTTTTAATCCGATATTCCGATCTCTCATCCTCGTCGAAAGTCTGAAAAAAAGTTAGTTGGGCGTCGGTGCACGAGGAGTTTTGCGAAATGAAATTTGTTTTTCCGAGAGACGAACGAAGTGTGACTCAAACGAGAAGAGAGAGAGAGAGAGAGAGAGAGAGAGAGAGAGAGAGAGACTACACGCGTATGAGTTTATGTTGTGCCACGCGACCGAGAGAGACTGATTATTCAAATTTCCACGCGTCTACTGGCTACTAATCCGTGTCTTTATTATTACGACGATTAATAAATATGCCGAGAAGGTCGAACGTCACTTATACTAATTGGTCACGAGGTGTTCGACACTTATTAACGCGTATACAAACGGACGTGTATACGTACACAGAGAAAGAGAGAGAGGAAGAGGGAGAGAAAAAGAGAGAGAGAGAACTTTTATTCGAAGCAAAAAAAAAATAAAAAAAAAGGTCCATAAACGAATCGCCCCATCGTCGTAGTCGTTATCATCGTCGTTGTACCCGGGGTCAATAAATTTTTCGAAACGAAAACGATTTCACGCGCCTACAATTCTCCCGGGCTCGATGTCGCGGAAATGGCGAAACGATTGCAATTTC
>OU964976.1:6273583-6298583 GCA_918808275.2 Dolichovespula sylvestris
GAGAACAAATCATACTTGTACGTCACGTCTCTACGAATGAATATTCCTTACACTTATTATATACGTATCGAAATTCACGATGTGCGTACATAATACGATATACAATATTTGCGCGACGAGATATAAATGGTTTATTATTACGCAGGAAAGGGAAAAAAAGTGGTGTATGTTGTTCCTAACGTTGTGTAGTCCTCTTCGAAGGTCGATATTGGCTAGATGAAATTCGATTAGAGCCATCGTCTGTCTCCCTCCCTCCCGGCCACTCTTTTGACAAGAACGATATATATCGAAGCTGGTGCTGCTCGTGTCGCTAATAAAATGCTCTCTCTCTCTCTCTCTCTCTCTCTCTCTCTCTCTCTATATATATATATATATATATATATATATATATATATATATTTCTATCTCCTTGCACGCACTCTTCCAACATCGATCATTTCCTATATCCTAAACTTTCTACGATCTCGTTACGGTTACTTCCGTTCAAACATTAATCAGATCGATCGTTCTCAATGAAATTGTTGCGGAAAATATTTATTACACCTGGAGAATGATATTTAACGGAAATCGATATAATATTAACGCTGATAATATATATCTAAAATTTTATTTACATTCGATCGAGTTACCCGATATGTTCCACCGATTAAATATCGACGCTGATAATAATAATAATAATAATAATAATAATAATAATAATAATAAGAATAATAATAATAATTATTATTATAATAATAATGCACAATGCATAATTATACAAGCCGATGAAATATTAAATGTGTATAGCTATTTTGGAACGGTCGATCGATCGTAGCGTGACTATGCTGACAGGATAATCGATCTAACTAATTATGGATGATTAACGATTATGTTTGCCATCATATTGACGAAAGGAATTTGATAAAACGAGTATAAATGTTATCGTAAGAGGAAAAAAAAAAGAAGGAAAGAAAAGAAAAGAGAAGAAAAGAAAAAAAACCTATGAGAGACGACACGCCGCGTCGATCGAGATAACGAATGAGAATTTCACTGTAAAAATTCGGAGAAAGAGAGAGAGAGAGAGAGGTGGTGTGTCCTTTCTCTCTCCTTCCTCCGATATATCGTTGTCTTCTTTCGCTTGAATGGATTTCAATGGTATAACCTCTGATATTGGCCTTCCTGTTTTTATGCGCGTCTCTAAACGTGCGTCGAACGATTTACAACTTTATCTCCAACGAAGGAAATAATTTAACTAATGTATATACAAATTATTAATAAATGTATGTATATATATATATATATATATATATATACACATACATATATAAAAATTGGTTTTCGTAGAGAGAAAAAGAACAGAGGTAGAAAAAAGGTTATGAAAATAAACAGAGTAGAAGAACGTATCCGACCGTAATGGATTATTTTTTTGCCTCGTCGAATTTCCCATACGCAGTAAAAAAACGAAACGAGATAAAGTCAAGCAAAGACCCGCGTGTTCGATTACGTAACACTTACCTTTCTCACTTTCACCACCACGCACAACAAACCCTCGGTGATCTTGGCTTGCCCACGTGCCGACTACTCGCCGTCGTTCCTCTCACTCTCTCATTCTCTTCCTTTGTCCGTCTTTCTCCCACTCTTTCTCTCTCTCTCTCTCTCTCTCTCTCTCACACACTTCCAGTGGATGCTCCTCGGTGAAAGCAGCAGTAGCAGCAGCAACAGCAGTAGCCTTGGCCTTTAACGTCTAACGTAGACGAGTTCTTCCTTGATTCCTCCTCGTGCTGCACTAGAGAATAGAATAGCAAAGAATACGTAGTGACGATTCGACAACTGACCTTTCCGAACACTTATAATACCATCGAATCCAATAATTCGTCTTTGTATATATACATACATACATGCATATATATATATATGTCGTTATCTTTCCAAAAGGTTTGACGTCACGCGAGCGCAAGTTTCACAAAGCACCACATTGTCGTGTTATGTCGTTTAAATAAAACTAATCCTAACGAATATAAGTCAAATGATGTATAAACTGTTCGTTTGTAAATAATATGTCCGAAATAGATATGTACGCATCGCATAAAAACTATGTTCGTTTCGCGTAATGTCACGCAACGCGTTCGGGAATCTTCAAAGAAAAAAAAAAAAAAAAACTATGTCGAAATTGCGATGAGCGCGTAGCGCGCTTCCGATATCGACCGCACGGAGTCTCGTCGTAGACTGGCGCACGGCAACCGGCCGGGAGTGGAGCCAAGCGCGCTCGGTCACCTTCGCCTCTACTCGGCTAAACTCGGATTAGACTTCGTTTCGCTATTCCCCACTCGGCTCGACGGCGCGTATACGATCGCCGCGCCCGATTGGTCACGGCGCCGGCGCTGTCTCAACGGCGATTGGCCCGTCAGATTATTTCAGATCGCTCGCGGGTAAACGTATCTTTAAATTAAACGCGATTCTCCCTTATATTTAATAAATAAATAATATCTGTGTCAATTGGAAGGAGAGCGGTTTGAGAGTTCGTTGACTTGTTTTCTCCATCGAAATTCTATCTCATTTCAAGTTATTATTACAATATCTTTTTACGAATACTTATCTTCTCCCGATTGATTATAACATTTCAAATACATATGTATGCACGTACGTATCATCCTTTTTCCTATAGATTAATGTAAAGGGAATCTTTTTCTATTGACGTGAAATCGATTGTTACGCTATTATTGAATGTCGATATGCATGCGCGTGTAGGTGTATACGCACGCACGCACATATTATACACGTATACAAAGAAAGATAGAGAAACATTAACGTTAAATCTATGTCCGAGCTGCTCTTGATTACAATTCTTTTTCTTCTTTTCCCCCTCGATAAAATGCAACGGTTTCGCGATTCGTTAAATGCATCGGAAAATTTACGGATTCATATCAGAAAATTTAGAGTTTTTGCATTTACCGTTAATCGTGCGCGAGCCGTTTCGAAGGAAATATATCAATTGAAAATCGTAAAACATGAGAAATGAAAGAGAGGGAGAGAGAGAAAGACAAAAAGAGAGAGAGAGAGAGAGAGAGAGAGACGAAGAGTATCGAATATGCGTTGCATATATTGTCCTGGCAATATTCCAGATGAGAGGTACTTGTCCGCATCCCAAGAGAGACCGCCTAGTAAAATCCTGTTTCATATCAGTCTTCCATTTTAACCGACTACGATGATATTGCGAGAGCTGCTTCTGAACTTCTCTTAGAGCGTCTCTCTCTCTCTCTCTCCCTTATTATTCAGTAGCCATGGAAGATATACCGAAAAAAAGGAAAAATAATAATAAAAATAAAAAGAGAAAGAAAAGAAAAATGGAACCAGAGAGAAAGAAGGAGGAAAAAGAAGTGGAAGGAGAAAAGACTCTCGTAAGAAGGATCGGAAGAAACAAAATTGGAAATGTTTCTAAAGAACAAGAACGTGGGGACGACGAAATCTACGAGATGGGAGGAGCGAACGTTTTGGAAAAAGTATCCACGTAGAGGAAACGCAGTGTTTCCAGTGGGAAGGCAAAAAGAACGAAAAAAGAAAAAGAAAAAGAAAAAGTAGTTAAAGAGACGGAGATAACGGTCTGACCCGAATATAAACGTTAAAGAGTAAAGTTATCCCTCTTAAAGCCGCTACCCTCTCGATCCTCTTAACACAACGGATTTATAAATATTAAAGAGATTAACAAAAAGAAAACAAGAAAAAAGAAAAAACCAATTAACTCTGGCTACATTTTGTAAACCAAAAAAAAGGTCAAACTATTAGTCCAAGTACGGCCATCGTTTACAACGTTCGGCCTACAAAACTTACGCGATAATAAATGAATGATCTCCTTAAAAAGTACCATCGAATTGCAAACAAAAAAAAAAATAGAAAGCAAGAAAGAAAAGGAAAAAGTAATATTAAGGTTCCATTTTAAAATAAAATGAAGTTGACTTTGAAATGTCGCCCCAACCAAAAAAAAAACGCTCTGCAAAAAAGGCATTGGCGTCGCACGATGTGTTCTGCTTGTCCCCTCCCTCCCTTTCTCCCTCCATCCCTATCACTATCGTAGAAAAATTGTTTTTACCGAGTTCGTTTTCTTCCCGAGATATTACAATTTTTACGCAAGATAAACGAGAGACCTCCTGTATATCATCTACGTATAATTATACAGAACGATACGGATAAAGCGTTAAAACGTTACATGGAACCGCCTTATATACGTATACACACATACATACATACATACATACATACATACATATATATATATATATATATATATATATACACATATATGTATATGAGATTTGACGTCACCGCAAGTTCGTTTCATGTAATGAGATTCATTAAAATTTCGACGTAACATTTCCTTGTCACGACGGGGGAACCAATAAACGCGCTCTGATATTTCCGTGGCAGATGCTTCAACGTTTCTCAGCAGCAAGCAGAACGTTGAGAATTTCTAGCCCGTTAACGTGCAGACAACCGCGAACGCAGACTCTTCGGCTCTCTCTCTCTCTCTCTCTCTCTCTCTCTATTTTCCGTCTTTATTTCTTTTATTACATCGTCAACGTCGTTAAGTTTCCTAGATAGGCAATCGTCATTTTCCATTGATCTCGTCGTTCTCGAAAAAAAAAAAAAAAAAAAAAATAGGATAAGCCGATTGATTAGTAAAAATTGCATTCGGTTAACATTGAAATCGAAGAGTATAATTAATATCCAGCGTATATCTTCAACGTGACAAAAGTGTATTAGATCCTCGTATTGCTCCTTTCTACTTAGTCCAATGTACGCACGCTCTCTCTCTCTCTCTATCTCTCTCACTCTCTCTCTCTCTCTCTCTTTCTGTAACATTCGCAAAGTCTCGTGAGAACGTTCACGTGCGTTGGACGACTTTGTTCCAGGATGAATACCTTTTAGTTTTGCTCGCGTAGGCGTACAGGCATTGGCTGCTTGGTGTAAAAGGAGAAAGATAATACGTGTATATGTACGTGCGTGCGCGTGCGCTTGCGTGTATGTGCGTGTGTGTTCGAACGAGAGAAAGATATAGGTAGATAGATAGATAGATAGAGAGAGGGAGAGAGAGAGAGAGAGAGAGAGAGAAATGGTGGATGTTGGAGAGAGCATCTCTTCCTTCCTTCCTCGAGGCATACGGGATGCATTAGAGTAGTTCGCGAGTGCATGTCGCATCACCCTTCTCTCTCTCTCTCTCTCTCTCTCTCTCTCTCTCTCTCTCTCTCTCTCTCTCTCTCTTACCTTTATCCCCTTATCCTAGAAAACAATGAGATCCGACATCCGCCACTTTGAATCAAGCTGTTGAGACCGGTTACTTCCGGTGCCCATCTCTCTATCTCTGTCTTTCTCTATCTATCTGTCTCTCTCTCTCTCTCTCTCTCTCTCTCTCTCTCTCTCTCTCTCTCTCTCTCTCTCTCTCTCTCTCTCTCTCTCTCTCTCTCTCTCTCTCTCGGCCCATTCATCGTAAAACTGAAACTTCCCCCAAAAGTTTCGTAATGGCTTGTTCGTTGTTGGAATAACGTAATTAAAGTTTCGAAGAGGGCCGAATCGAAAAAAAAAAAAAAAGAAGAAATTCACAGGTAATCGTTTCTCTGCTTGCTCGTCGTCATCGTCATCGTCATCGTCATCGTCATCGCGTCATCTTCTCTTTCTTGTTCATCGCTATCACAACTTAGCTTAGTTCTGCGAAATTAACTACTACTACGTCGTCATTCTTCCCCGTTCTCTCGTAGTCTATTTTACGTTTCGTTACGAATTCAAACTACCTCTACTTACACGAGGAGGAAACTCGACGCTCTTTTCATTCATTTCTAAATTACACCTGACTCTTAACTATATATATATATATATATATATATATATATATATATATATATATATCGCTCTTTGTACGGCTTCTTTCAAAGGATTTTGACTTCCGAAAGGGATGTTAAAAATACGTTTAAAAGAACATGGATGGGGATAAAGGAACACGTTCGGTGACACGAGAAAATGAGGGTAAAGGGGAAGGAAGGGGGGGGGTGGAGACGAGCAAGCGCAAGAGTTACGAGACGAATGGTGAGGCTATTGAAACTCGTAGAAACACCAGAAGACGACGAAGATGAGGAGGAAGAAGAGAAGAAAAAGAAAAAAGGATGCCGAGAGAGAACGGGGTAACGTAGGCAAATGCAAAAGAGAGAGAGAGAGAGAGAGAGAGAGAGAGGGGAAGGAGACACGACACTTGGAGCGAAGCCATGGCAATTAGTGCAATATAATGGACGAAGTGAAGTTAATGTCTTAGAATTAGCAAAGAACGACCGAGAATTATGGGTACTTCTATGATACCTTCAAGATAAAACGCGTCATGCTAATTCGTGAACGTTACACCATCTCGGTTCGTTGGATTTCGAAGGAACGAAATTTCGTGGAGGGGAAGGAGACGCTTCGGATACCCGGCAAACGAATGAACCGATAAAAAAAAAAAAGAAATATATATATATATGTGTGTGTGGGTGTATATATATAAGCATGTACTCCCTCTTGACTTCTTTCTCTTTGGCCTTTAGCCACCCCACATATATCTCATTCTTCTTCAGAGTTTCCCTCTTTAGGTGCTGCTGACGAGGTGTCTTGGAGGGTTGCCAATTTACACACCCACGACTTCTTACGATGGCCCCCAAGAAAATTCTAACGAAAATAATCCCGCTATCTCATCCTTTGAATCCAACCCCCCTCCTTTCATCCCCTATACCCGTACCCGTCGCAAAGTAAGTCCGATTTGTTAAAGGGGTTTGGTACGATTATTTAAATTAGATTTTCCCTCGCGATCGTGCTAATAAAGCGAGAGCTCGTATTCTCGAATAAGCGAATCATCGTCAAAGAAAAGACAAGAAAAGAAGAAAAAAGAAACCTCTTCACACGTTTTACGGATTAAGCAAAGAGAGAAACGAGTAATGCAACGTCGGGAAATACGTAGTAAGAATCTTTTGAATCATTCGACATTGAGCGTGGAAAAAAGAAATTTGACTGGTTTCAGCACGAAAAACCCCATTTAACAATTAGCCAAAGCTTTTCTACCGATTTCTTGTCGGCGCGCTTTCTCGCCAGCGAGCGAAACGTGACACGGAGAGAGAGAGAGAGAGAGAGCTCGAAGAGTACACCATTCCCAGATCCATTTCCAAGCTCGCATGAGAAACGATTCGTGTCTGGCGAAGGAAACGTGCGATTTGTTAATACCCTGATGAACGCCGCGAGTTTAAACCGCGAACGATAAAAGCCGCTACGAAACGAACGAACGACCGTTCTAATCCAAGAGATGCATCACCCTATACGGATACTCTGCCGGAGAATTTAGAAAAAAAAAAAAAGAAGAAGAAGAAAGAAAATTCGATTAATCCAAGCTCTAGGAAGTCGTATCTCTTCTTTTCAAGCTCTTATCCTATAGTAATAAAAATCTATATATATACATAAATATATATATATATATATATATACACACACACGCTCATCATATACCGAAGAAATAATACCGTTAATTCATTTTACCCATTTTATATCGTTTTACCGTATCCACAACCACGTCGAGAAAGCTATACTTTCCGTCAAAATTTATCAACCTTTTTACTGTTATCACGAAGTTCTAGTTAGATACACGACTACGAGAGGATCGCTTTATTAGACGTACGTTATTCGATATAAATCTTTCGGACGGATATATATATATATATATATATATATATATATATATATATCTTGTCGAGAGGAAAATTCAAATACATAGGATTCCATTCGGTTAGAGTATTTACGTCGAACGAGTAGAGGTGTCCCGACCGCAAACGTCGAATGGTGTCGTCTCGTCCGAAATCAACGATTATGGGCGGCGTGCAGCACAGGAGGTGCCGCCATTTCCCACAGAAAGGGGGTATACCGATGTGGTCGTAGAGAGGAGGAGAAGGAGGAGGAGGAGGAGGAGGAGGAGGAGGAGGAGGTGGTGGTGGAGGTGGAGATAGGAACCGTAGGGTGGTGCTATGTGGTAGAGTAGAAGCCGATGTAAGCCCCCGGAATCAACGATCGCCTGACATTATATAGCCGAGCTACCCACCCTACCCTACCCATGTTCATAATTTATATTAAAGCGCGCGCCGACTTGCCGTAATAGGGCCATTAAGTAAGGACCCAAGGACCTTTAACGCACCTACCAATCCTTTTCCAGGATGGGAACATCCTCGTAAATGTCCTTTTCTCAAACGTTCCTACGAATCAACCATTAAGACGGCTATTTTCTTCCGACCAACTTCATTAGCGATATACCTTTTATCTATACAACAATGGTATTCGCTTATACGAATTCTACGGATAAATATCAATACCTGTACGTAGAGGTAATTTGACCGTACGTACAACCGACTTTTATCCATTTTCTTCGAAACGTTCGTTCGTCGTCGAAAGATATCGAAGGCGGAGTAATCGAATTACGACGAACGTCACCTTCGAGGTTGGCGCTAAACGATTTTTATTTACAAAAGCAACGAAGGCGAACGGTGAATATATTCGTAGAGATCAACGATAGGGGGGCGGGGGGGGGGAACAAGCACGGTGCGGCAAATGCATTTGCTAATTTCTAAAGGTAAATCCCATCCACAAGAGTATTGCCTAGGGACTAACTTTTTCCACGATGCGAGAACGTGTTTGGAAAAGAGTGGAAGAATAGAAATGAAGAATGAATAAAAGGAAGAAAAAGGGATTTGAAATGGCAAGAGACGCGGATGGGAATAGAGAGAGAGAGAGAGAGAGAGAGAGAGAGAGAGGCGGCCTCGTGGAAAAGTAAAATGCATTTGACAAATTCAAATGACACGATGGGATAGGGCGTGCGCTCTCAAGTGGCAAATTAACTTGGAATCTTACAACTATGGAGGCTCATCTCCAGACTAGCACGCCGTTCTATCTTGGACTGTGGTTATCTTTCTCTTTCTCTTCCCCTTCTTAACATTCATTCGTAAGTTTTCTTTGAAAATACCTTAGGATTCGATAGGATCGAGACGTTCGCGACGTTCTCTCTCACCAACGCCGATCGACGTTGCATAAAGAAGAAGAAAACACTTTTTTTTAACACCTTTGTTCCTTTTTATCGAACACCAAATGCATGATTCCGCAGTTTCAGTATTAAAGAAAATAACTGTAGATCACCGAAACTATGGTAGGTGTGTGTGTGTGTGTATAACTCGATCGAAATAAAGCTTTCCGGATGGCCGGGTTCGAGCTACGAAAGAAAATAAAAAAAAAAAAAAAAAAAGTTACTAAATGGAAAGATCGAGAAAAAGAGATAAGAGATTCTCGGTGGCAGACAATTTTCTTTAGTTTTTCTTCCCGCATTTTCCTGTTATCTATTCTGAAATATCAGAGACGATATATTCCCGTAATATGCGCGACACGAGCTCAAGACCAAGACACCTCAGATTTTCCTTGGGCTTAGACGATAGCGAGATGTATCAACATTCGCGCGCACACTTAAGCAGCTCCCAGGATCAAAAAGCATTAACTTCCTTCGATTTATTTATTTTTCAAACGTATTAGTTTCCTATCTCAACGATAAAAACGTATCGGACGATCGATATAATGTTGATTCATTCGGATAATTAGATAAAAGAGAAAAAAGGAAATGACCTTCTTGCGAAACTTCGATCTTCTCAGTTCGATTTGCACAACGTTCGCGAGATGGGAAAACCGAAAGAGAGAGAGAGAGACAAAAGAAAAGAAAAGAATGTTAATCACGAGACCTTTCATACGCTTTACGTAATAAATAATTAACGCCAAGTGTCGCGCTTAGAAAATGCAATTCGTTGGATAAACAAGAACGCTCTAACGCATTAATCACGGCCGAGAGAAATATATATACATGTATGTATGTATGTATGACTGGCGTTTATGGAGTGGAATTTGTAATTTTTGTCGAGTCGTTGAAAAAAAATGTTAGAAAAAAAAAAAGAGAATATGACGTAACGCAGAACGATAACGAGTTTAACGCTTGTTCGAAGAAACTAAGTTCCGTCCGTCCGTCCGTCCGTCCGTCCGTTCGAGTATCGAAATAAAAGTCGAAAGGAATCTCGATTATCAATCCTTCGTACCACCTTTCGTCATTCTTTCGTTACGATTTACGCCGACTCATTGTCGATCACGCGATACGATTTTGCGGGAACGTTCGATCGCTCGCGCCGGGGCCACGACCACGATTTTTACGAAATCGAGCGAAAGGAAGGAAGGAAGGGCGGGAAAAAAAAAGAATAGAAAGAAAGAAAGAAAGAAAGAAAGAAAGAAAGAATGAAAGAAAAAAAAAACAACGTCGATCTCTCTTTACGGTTAGGTTATCGAAGAAAGGTGTGAAATTTTGTGTTACGACATGGTTATCGCAATCACGCGAAATAAACTTGTGAAATGATCGACGCGATCGATAAAACGGATACATAAAATTGGTCTCGCGTTAAACTGTCGTCGTCGATAAATAATTAACATTAAAGAAAGAAAGAGATAAGGAGAGAGAGAAATATATATATATAATCGCGATACTTGCCATCTAACCGAACTACCAATTCTCTTAATTTTCATACTTCGAAAAAAAAAAGGAAAAAACGGGATAAGAAGGGCATACGCGTCGTTGTAAAATAAAGCTTTTTGTCCAGGGTATATCCGACTGGACGTAATAAAACACGTATAAAGTACTTCGTAGGATAATACACGGGATATTCGGAACAGGCTGCTAATTCATGTATATAATAGATTCAACTTTGCACGAAACACGAACGTATTTACACCGTCTCGCGCTATAAAAGCTATTGGCGCAACAAGCTCCGCGTTCACGCATCTATATATATATTCACTATATATATATAGCACCCAACACAAAATACACAACATATACACACACGTACTTACGCGGATAATTAATGAAGGCCGACGTCGTGAGTTCGTTTCTTTTTAGTTGTGCACTGCTTCCGATCGGCTCGTACATCTTGCTTTCGAACAATGCACGTCCTCCTCCCCCTGTCCCACCTACCCGTCATCGTGGTAAAGCTTTTGCCACGATGCCTTTGCCACGAACGATGCAGCAAGCAAGCAAGTAAGCAAGCCAGGAATTGCCGGTAAACGGGGCATTACTCTCACGGTGAACGCTTTGATTATATTAAATTAATTCATCGCCATCGCCGATCGTGACCCTTCAAGAATCTCTCTTCGCTAATTACGTCCTTATTTACGTTTTAACGGCTTAATCCTTGCACCCTCCTATCTCCTTCGCATTTCGTTAACTTTTTTTATACCGACGATTATCTTCCTCGATGAGAGAATGACTCGCGTGATATAACTAACGATCGAGTTTTAACGAGATGTCATATATATATATATATACACACACACATAAAGAAAAAGAAATAAGCAGAAAAAAGAGGAGAAAAAACACAATCGGGAAAACGTTTGATACGAAGTAGAACGTGGAAAAACAAAAGGATTTTTTTTTAAAAAGACAAATATGTCGCTTGCATAATATCTTATATAATCGTTATTGTATACGCATTAGACATATTCAAATTGATATATTTCCATATGTATGTGTCGATGTATAACCGAGTATTGTCTTATTTACGATTATATATATATATACACACATTCTATCTCTCCTCCTCTCACACACACGCGTACATACATCACAAACATACGATCTCTCTCACCTTATTATCCGAAAAATGTATGGCGGTCTTTTTCTCGATTTAAGTCTAAATGTTTTTCCCAAGATCTATCAGTTTTACGAAGTGACGACGATAGCCCCCTTTCGTTTCCTGTAACAGAGAGATAAACGAAAAACGATTGAAACTTGAAACGCGTAGAGGAGCATAGAAATAAGAGATAAATAACGACTGGTATATAATAATAATAAATACGTAATGCATTAACAATTATTTCATCGTAACAATGTTTTTCGGGGACGTACGTTATTAGGAAAAAAAAAAAAGAGAAAAGAAAAAAGGAAAACCCGATCAAACGTCGTTCGATCAGGTTAGGAGTTTATTTATTCGCATTCGCATCGAAAATTTGACTGTAACGGAGCGTAATTAACGACGTCGCAAGCCGGTTGTGTTATTTTCAGCTTTTACGCTTCGCAACACAATTAGCACGATGACGACGACGACGACGACGACGACGACGATGACGACGAGGTCGACGACGACGCCTTTATTATGCACGGAGCGTCTTCTTCGTTTACTTTTTTGCGGACGACTTCGATGGACAATGACTCGATTGTGCGCGCGGTAGCGTTGTGTTGTATGCCATAATATACCAAGGACACCCCTACAACACTCGTTTCTAGACCTAATCGGACCACCAATCCTTTTCTTTATCTTCTCTCTCTCTCTCTCTCTCTCTCTCTCTCTCTCTTCTTTCTCTTTACCTTTCCACCCTTTGTAAGCACGCTCTCTCACAACACAAAAGGTGAAGGTACTTATCATACAATAAACGTATTGTTTAATAAGCTGAATATACGAAACGCATACAAATGTATTTTCTAATAAGATTTGTCCGATTAAACGGGCGAGCGGGGGTGTGTGAGGGAGGTAACAACGCAATTGCGTTGCGATCGCATCGTGATATACGAGATTGGTTACAAATGTTCACATCGCGATCGATCATCGTCCACGTAAATTGTTACATCTTCGACGTGCCTTTGAAAATTATCGAAATAATTCAATCTATACGACGTTACCTGCGTTCTGTCACGACGTATGCGCCGTATAAAAAGAAGTACAATTGTACTACTTGTTCGATCTGTATATTTCCGAGAAGAGACACATTTTGTTATTGTTGTTGTTGCTTCCATGATGGCGGCCTTCCCGAATAACGGTCACACTTTGCGGCGAATTTCGTATCGCGGTTACCATAGAAACGTTTTCAGGATCGTATTATTAAAAAGGACCGAAAAGGGGT
The DNA here is from genome assembly GCA_918808275.2 of Dolichovespula sylvestris. Classification (NCBI taxonomy): domain Eukaryota; kingdom Metazoa; phylum Arthropoda; class Insecta; order Hymenoptera; family Vespidae; genus Dolichovespula; species Dolichovespula sylvestris. The sequence continues at coordinate 6,286,532 of OU964976.1, forward strand.
ACTCGCTCGTTCCAATCCCTCCCCCCAGCCGGATCGTTCAGGACCGTACTCCTAAAAAGACCCAAATGGGGTACTTTGGATTCGTTTTCTTTTTTGTTTTTTGTTTTTATAATGCGTCCTCCAACGTCATCGTCTTATGTTTCGATCAACGATCAACGGAAATAAATAAACGAGTGAGACATTTTTTCGGTCGAACGACACGGAACTTCTTAATTACGAATTTCTTAATTACGAGTCGTAAGTAATAATCAAGGATAAAAGAAAACAATAAAGGGACACTTACGAGAAACTAGAAATCACGGGCAATCGAGGATTCCTTTTGTTTTTTCGAAGCGATCGAAACGTTCCTCGGCCGATTCTTCTCCTCCTCCTTTGCGCCGAAGAGTTTCTAATAACTAAACGAGCATTTCGCTTCTTTTCCCCCGTCTCTCCCTACCCCACCCTTCCTCGAACGATTATTCTCAATGAAGGACGACGAACAAACGGAATATTCGCGTTGCTGTTAACACTTGTCGACGTCTATTTCAACAACAATGCGCGTAACTTTGAACGGTCTCGTTATAAGCTGCTGTAAACAATGGACTAACCGGGCTAACCACGTGACTCTCTTGCCAAGGTCTCGTCGCGAAAAACCGTTGAGAGGGAGAGAGAGAGAGAGAGAGAGAGAGAAGGAGAGAAGAAAGACGATTTATAAACGAAAAGGAGGAAAGACGAAGAAATCAGCGATCGAGAAAGAGTAAAAGAAAAAAAAGAATGTTACTCGATTATTCAAACGAAACTCTTCTCATCGAGAGAATTGGTTAAGATCGTACAGTAAAACAGAAGAATGGTCCTCCTCTTCCTCTCCTTCGTGCTCCTCCTCCTCTTCCTCCTCCCCCTTTCTCCTTCGTTGAATGTCGCAATGACGACGACAACGACAACGACAACGACGATGACAACGAGGAGGAGTACGACGAGGACACCCGGCGAGAAGCGACGATACGATCGTTGAAATATCGATGCTCTCCTCCTTTTCTTCCTCCTCCTCCTCCTCCTCCTCCTCTCCCTCTTTCTCCTCCTCGAGATACCGCGGACTCGAGGTAATGCGAAAAACTACGATGACACAGGGATCCCCGAACACGGAGATCTTTGACGCGGACATCCTCGCCGTCGGACGATCGTAGGTTGGCGCTGAGCGAAGCTACGACTACGACCTCGATGACGACGACAGTGCCGCCTGGCGGCCGCCGACGGAACCCCCTTGGCTACTCGAATCCACGCGTTCTCGATTCCACGATAGGTGGAGCGATGAAGAGGGTGGGTGGGGTGGGGGAAGAGAGCTTCAGAAAAAGCGACGGTCACGCCACCGACGGTGTACTACGGCGGAACGAAACGCGGGAATACGAATTAACGACGAGAGAGAGAGAGAGAGAGATTCGAACGTAACCTCGCGTACCAACTCGCACCGTTATCGTCCCCGTCTACGAGAGATTTTTGTTTCGTTTTTGTCGATCGATTTTTCTCTCAAATTTTTCATCGCGAACGACGTTGAAAGCGACGTGACACAATTTTGAGACAATTACGAATGATTACTATTAATAATTGATTGAATTTACCGCGAGACCCTAACAATCAAATTAATAATATCGGATATATACGTTGATTTGTAATAATCGATGTTATACGTCGTCGAGTCGATAATTATAACGACGGATATTTATTTCGAGCTGTCCTAAATGAATTACGAGTATTTCACGGATAACGCGAACGCCCTCAACCAATCTCGAAATTTGCGGCTTTATTGCATACTCTCGGTACGGTTTTAAGAGCCACGACGGAAACTCGTGGAATCGCGAGGGTACGAACTATGTTTATGAAATAAAATTCTCTTCGGAAGCGTACCAAAGGTGGGGAAATAAGAGGCGACGAGTATACGCCCACGAATAAATGACCTTACATTCTCGATGGGTTTGAAAGGGGTCGTAGTTTTCGTTGACATTTTATTCCAGCCTTTCGTTCTTTTTTTTTCTTTTTCTTACCCTCTATGCGACCAAAATCTATCATTCATATACGATCCACGATATCGATCGTATCGATACGCGAATTCGAACGTAGAAACGACGTAGTTTTGAATAAATGCGATCTCTTACCGAATGCGAACGTATATTTTTCATCTCTCTTTTCGTTTCTAAAGAAGAAAGAAAGAAGAAGAAGAAGAAGAAGAAAGAAAAAAAGAAAAGAAAAAAGAAGAAAAAATGTGAGAAAATGCAGCCGCGAGAGAAACACCGGCCACGGCGGCGACGCTCACTCCTCATCCATTATTACAGCGTGGACTTACCCGAGCGAGAATTCGTTCCACTTTTCCACCTTTTCGTTTCCCTCTTAATTTCCTCCGAGAAGCACTTTTCTCTTTCGTAAGTAACGGCCTTCGGATAAACGTGACTCGCTCGGAGTATCCTCTTTTCTCTCATTTCCATTCTCTTACCTGTCCGATAATATTCCCCCGCGGAGCGAAACGGAAAAAGAGAGAGAGAGAGAGAGAGAGAGAGGCAGAGAGAAGAGTAAAAAAAAAATAAAAAAAAAGAGAGAGAGAGAGAGAGAAAAACGAAAGAACTAGTTTCTAAGCTGTCTCAAAGCGCGAAGAGTAATGGCTTTTTTTCCGCTCGCTGAAAGACGACATGCACCTAATTACCTGGACATAATTACGCCCAACTTTTTTTTTTCTTCTCGCATCGTGTAGTAACTAATTCACTGATTAAAGAGTAGAGAGAGAGAGAGAAAGTAAAGAGAAATAAAGAGAAATTGTGTGCATCCAAAATAAAAGAGAAAAAAGTACTTGAATCGTTTAAGAAGAAAAAGGATCTTTCGCGAGAAAAACAAACAGAGAAAGAGAGAGAGAGAGAGAGAGAGAGAGAGAGAGAGAGAGAGAGTTGGAAGTGGAACGCGAAATCGCCAAGGCACAATACGTCTTCGGGGTTGAAAAGCTGCAGGAGCAGCAAAGACGATTAATCCTCGAGCGATCGCGACATTTTTGGATCTAGGGCATCTCTCGAGTGCCAGCCTACTGCGCTTGGTAGTTGCACAAAGGTATAAAAAAAAAAAAAAAGAAAAAAGAAAAGAAAACTAACCCTGCACATTTTATACATATCCGAGACGAGCTAAGAGTTCTTACGTGTATTCTTCGACCCACGTACTTTATCTATCCTTCTTATTTTTAATAATCGCCATTACCTTCTTGTCTCTTATATACGTTCCAAGAGTATTCGCGCTTATCGTTTGGTAAGTAAAAAAAAAATAAAAATAAAAGGAATCTATCGATAAAATTTACCTTGACATAAATTTACGCCGTAGAACAATACAAAAATACGGACGATCTTGATTAACTTTCATTGTTCCTCGTCGTCCAATATTTTTTCATTAAGAATCACACATCCGCAAAGAGATGCACATTATAAATAAATAATTTCTTTCGGCTTTCACTTACGCCACCTGGCGTAAGAGAAAGGAACTAGAACGTTCGGCTAAGCGGGTAAGTTAGTTTAGGTTAGGGTCGATAACGATTTACGTTAAGCTACTTGCGGGTGTTAGACTTTGCCGACAGATGGCAGCACAGTTTTGTTTATATACATATATATATATATATATATATAGCGTCAAACTCACAAACTCCTCGATGGACGAGTTTCGCGTGTATTTTTTAACTTACAAACAAGAGAGGGGATGAGATTAAAATAAACGTCCTATTAAAGATATGTATATTATGCTGTGTATTTCGATTATGCATCCTTCGCTAACATTTAATGGGGATCTCGTGGGATAACACGAACGATAGGATAAAGCAAAGAATAAAAAAAAAAAAAAAAAAAAATGATGTACGATATTCGCTCGATCAAGTTTCAACACGTCGGCTATGCATTTTGACACGTACAGTGGGAGGAGGATATAAATCCGTTTTAATTGGCGTCTCTAAGAGAATCGCGGTATACATGACTATGGAAACGTACGACTATTAAAAAATGATCTTAATTATGCTTGTAAATCTGACTTAATATATTAAAACTAAAACATTTCGAACGTAACGCAGCGTCACGTCCTATGTTCGAAAACATGTTAAAACGAAAAAAAAAAAAGAAAGAAAAACGACGCATATAATTCTACGACGAGTATTACCTTCGACGTTGGCTAAACGTTTCAAAGGATCGTCGACGTATGTAATACAAAATTGATTTTTTCTCTAATTTCGCTGTACGTTAATTATATTCTCTATCCGCTTGAACTATAAAGAGAAATTAATAAAGAAAGAAAAAGAAGAAAAAAAGAAAAAAGAACGAGCAATGATCGACGAGTATATAATCCGTATAAGCCATAGTTTTCATCTAACGATCCACAATATCGATTGATATGATTCGCATAACGACGTATAAAGCTATAATTTATATCTATTCGAATTGTTACCACCAGCGATATTTAAACGTACTGCTATTAAGTAGACGTAGATATCTATATAACGCGTATATCAACACATTTATCTAACATGTAACGAACGCCTATTTCGGAGGACTAAATACATTTGGGCTTTCGTTTATTTCATCTTGCCGTCGAAATTTATAATAGCTATATATGTGTGCGTGCGCGTGGGGATGAACGTACGTACGTACGTACGTATTCATTGAACGGTATTGCAACAACACATATCCTTCCAAAGCGTCGTGGGGAAGAAAAAAAAAAAAGACAAGGGAAAAGGATCTTTACTCTCTCGTTAAAATTGCGATATGCATATATGTATAGAACGATCTCGTTATTATTAAAATCGTTAATCTACTACTACCACCCTTATTTTAAGCATGAACTTGGAAAGTTCGATTGACGTCGTTCGTTTCTTATATCTGGTAAAACGATTTACTGCTTAGACCACCGATAACGAGAAGCATATATTTTCTTCGAAAAAAAAAAAAAAAAAGAAAAAAAAAAAGAAAATGGAAATTGAACGGTCCTCGATTCGTTCGAAATATATATATTAAAAAAATGTAAACGTGTAAGAAAATTTAATGGCAGGATTTTATGTCTCTCTCTCGCGACCAGTCCCAATACTAATCGATAACGCGTTATTCTCGTTGGTCCTGTCGAGAGCTTTTCTAATGTGTGCGTGTGCGCGCGCGCGCGCGCGTATATATATATATATATATATATATATATATCATCATCATGATCGAAAATTCGTCGGGCGATCGTTTCCCGTGATCTCTACGTACGAAATGGAATGGAATAAAAGGATACGTGGTATAATCGATAAAAACCTTATCACACGGAGAGAGAGAGAGAGAGAGAGAGAGAGAGAGACGCGTTTTCCTCGATCGGCATGTCTTTCTTCGAGGCAGATCCGAGTAAAAAAATGGCGATCTCTTCGATGATCTATTTTCTCCTAGAGAAAGAGAGAGAGAGAGAGAGAGAGAGAGAGAAAGGAGAGAGGAGAGGAGAAAGGTTCGTTTCAAAAAGCGTCGAAGAACGGTTCCAAGAATCGATCGAACAGTATCGATTCTCTGATTCCCACCACCTCCTCCACTCTCTTCCCCCTCACGTATATGTCGCGTCACATTTTTAAAATCACATTACTCTCCTCCTTGGCGAGGGTGTCTTTTTTTTTTTTTCTTTTTCTTTTTATTAAGTCTAAGGATTGGTAGTTTTCTTCGTTTGGCCGGTATTCGACAGATGCTTCCAGAGACCCGTGATTAATGGTACGTCTCTGAAGCTGTCAGCCGCAGGCTATGTCTGCTACGAGCACATTAGATCGACGGATCTCGATTCTCCCCAAGCGTTTTGCATCTTGAATCCCGTGGATGGCCTCGGTACTACGTGATGAGACGGCGTCGAGGAGGACGTACCGGTGTGTCTCAGCGTCGTCATTGGAATGACGTTGCCCGAATTCTTTTGCGATCTCTTATTATCCGAACTCGATTCCTCCTCGAAGCTCACCTGAAAAAGAAAAAAAAAAAAAAAGAAAGAAAAAAAGAAAAAATACGGTCCTCTCGCGTTATTACGAAGGAAGACCGAAAGGGAGTTTTGTTTTCTTTTTCCTTCTTTTTATTTTTATTTTTATTTATTTATTTATTTATTTATTTATTTATTTTTTTTTTTTCATTTATTCCCCATGCCATTCGATCAAAACCGCCTCGGCCTTTACCGATCGTATCTGCAATTAATCCGCAAAGGTGAATGAAATATTAATTCGATAACGCGAGAATTTTATTTCTTCGACAGTTCATCGATTTATCCTCCGATTAATAATTATATCATCCGGGCATTAATTTCCACGAACTTTCAACAACGTTTCAATAATAATGAGGATCAACAATGCCCCCACCCCTCATTATCTGATTTCCAATGGTTTCGAAAATAAGATTATTTAACGGGAACGAGATTAAACGCGAATCGAGATTTTCTGACCAAAAAAAATATATATATATATATATATATTTATATATATATATATCAAAGGAATAAAAATAACTTTATATCCCTTTATATCCCTGGGGAATGTTGCGGAATTGAAGTATACAAGGTAAATGACTACATACGCGTACATATATACACATATATATATAATATATATATTTGTTCATACCGCACGTGTTTGCATACGGATTCGCGTGCGAAAGGCCACGTCGATTGGTTGTTCAACGATTCGTGGATTCGAATCAAAGAGATATTCAAAGCGGGGGTATAACGCTAACACACACACACACACACGCTCATGCTCACCCATGAATTCCCCGTCGGCTTGGGATCGTTCGAGAGATCAATTAAAAGGTTCTTTTGACCTTCATTGACGATGGCATGACGTTGTTGTTGACCGTTCTGCTTGTTGTTTTGTTGGATCATCTTTGCCGTAGTCGTCTTCGTCTCGCTGCAATTCTTTTTCTCATTTGTCTCTGCAAGCCAAACGAAAAAGAACGGGGGGGGGGAAGGTAGGGAACACGCGTTTGATTAATAACAAAGGAAAAAAAGAAAGAAGGGAAGAATGAACGAACGAGTTTACGGGAAGGAAACGACACGTCGTTTGTATCTGCGCTCCTAAGTATAACTTCCGTTATGTCGATTTATCATTCCGCCGCGAGAGTAGCGTTATATCGTCTTTAAGTGTAATAATAACGGCGAATTCTGATTACTCGGGTACTTGTGTTATAGCTTCGTAGTTTACTCGCTGTACTACTAACTGCATCGTCATTAATTATCGATGCTGCACCGATTTATTTACCGTACAACGGAGAGAGACAGAAAGAGAGATGAGAGAGAGAGAGAGAGAGAGAGAGAGAGAGAGAGAGAGCTCGGAACTGCCCGTGCACGTTTCTTCTCTGTATTATTCGCTCGTAGAGCATATGTATACGCGTATATAATATAATATATATATATATATATATATATATATATATATATATATATATATGAAACGACACCTACTACACGTCGTCCTATATACGCGTACGTAGGGTGCGTTCGAAGCAGAGATTTAAAAATGCCCCGAGCGCGCATTGCAACTGCATCGACGCGATAGTACACTCGACCCAACTTAACATGATATTTCCCACGTTAAATATGATTATACGGTTGACGTGCACAACACAACAAATATTACGTTACTACCGTGTTTACCAGCGTTTTCTCTTATTCTCTCTCTCTCTCTCTCTCTCTTTCTTTTCTTTTTTTCTTTTTACTTCTATTTCTTCTCGTCGCAAAAAAAAAACAAAAGTATGCAAATTCGGCGAAACGTTCGTCGATAGAATTACATAATTAACGAGCCTTTATCCGACTCGATTACGAAACGTCGATTACTTGTTTGAAGAAGGATTTTTAAATCGGCCCCATATTTTTTTTTGTTTGTTCGGTCGAATAAATTCCTTTGGGAAATTCCGTGCTGCATCAATTTCTTTCTCTCTCTCTCTCTCTTTAAACTCAAACTAATACACACATACACACCGAGTAACGGCTATTCGATCACTTATATACGAATGATATATATGTATCAATCTATCTATCTATCTATCCATCTATCCATCCGTGTATCTCCATAACTATAGATAACTCGCGAGGGGGATGTACGGCCGATAGAAATCTAATTACCAACCGTTTTTCTCATCCGTCATGGTAGACGGACCTTTGTCTTGGGCATGATGATGAATCCTCGGATCAGCCTGCGACAATTGCCATGCCTCGTAAGCGGTATTGAATGCCTGGGCAACCGTCAATGTCACCGTCTGCGCCATTTTTCTCTTTGGACATAGAAACGCGTGACATTCCATCGTCTCGTTCAGATTCGTAGCGATGAATGCGAACACGTGATCGTGGGTTGCGTCGGCCGAGCAATAAGAGATCCTGAATTAAAAAAAAAAAAAATATATATATATATATATATATATATATTTTCTCTTTCTCTCTCCCTCTCTCTCTATCTCTCTCTCTGTCTCTCGTTATATAAAGACGTAACGCGATGATCGACGACGAATCAATCGTAAAAAAAGGATAAGGATGATGTGAAACAACCAAAAACGACGTAGGATTGTCGTCGAGAGATAACAGTGGTGACTCGCGTCGATTAATACCCGTAGAGGGATTTGCGTCGAGAGCGTCGTTAGGGTAAATTTCGTAGACCATATCCGGATAGAGAGACCCTGCACCGAATATAATCTTCCAATTATTCCGTGGAAGAGAGCGAGAGAGAGAGAGAGAGAGAGATAGTACGATGGAATCGTGCGATTACAATTCTAGAATCTGGAGATCGATGTATACATTTCATCGAGAGAGAGAGAGAGAGAGAGAGAGGTGGAACACGTTGCTATCGGATTTAGACTTGGCGTTTTTATTCTTTACGAAATAACGGTGCTCTCTCTCTCTCTCTCTCTCTATCTCTATTTCTATCCCTATCCCTATTTCTCGCTCTCTCTCGATTCATTTATTGCCCGAACGACGAGAACAAAAACGACAGAGGACAAGAGAGAGAGAGAGAGAGAGAGAGAGAGAAAAAAAGGAAAAAATTTATCTCCAGAGATCCGATTTGAAAAAATGCTGATTCATTCATTCCAAGAGGTCGGTGCAGGGGTAAAACAAATAAGGAATCAAAATGAACCTGACAGATGTAGCAAAAAAAAAAAAATATATATATAAAACAGAAAAAAAAAGATGAAAAATGAAAGAGATATACTGTACGATAACGGAATTTGTCAGGGAGATATAAACATCTATGACGTGAATTAACGACGAGATTAATTAACAAGGACGTGTATATATACATATACATATACATACATATATATATATATACCTGTATATCGATACTTGAAGCTGATCTTCCTCCGTGGCCAAATCGGTCATTCTGATACCCCTCAAGCTCACGGCCAAAGACACCCTTTGTAACTTCTTACCGCTCGCCTTTGCCTGGTTACATGAAAAAGAAAGAAGGAAAAGAAGAAAAAAAGAAAAGAACGAAAGAAGAAAAAAAAAAAAAAAAGAAATGGATCATTCGCAGTTCCACCATATTTCATTCGCTGGCGCGAAACGGAATACATTGTATCACAAAAATCTATATTATATGTAAGACGTTTCGTATGTTAGGCGTGTTAATGCTAATGGCATTTTTAAAAAGAAATAGCTTTTAACGAAGAACAAAGTCGGAGTCGAAGTGGAAAATGTTTCATGTTTCGTACGAGACGATCGGTCGTCGTGGTACATTAAACGATGGAAAGAAGGCATTAGGATTTTTTTTTCTTAAATCATACGTAACAAATAAATACGTATACAATAAATATATATACGTATATATGTATATATATGTATATATCCAACGATGTATTATATATATATATATACACACACACACACACGTACGTATTTCATATTTTCGTAGTAAAAATCGAGTTACATTTCCTGAACGCTCCGGCAACTCGGGATAGTTTATTTGAAATCCACTTAACGGCCAGTTTCTCTCTCTCTCTCTCCCTCTCTCTCTCCCTCTCTCTCTTTTTGGGGAAAATTCGATGTAATGGTTAATACCCGATAATACCGATAGCTAAACTAATCCCTCCCTCCATCGTCCAATTGCATTATTTTGCCGTGGCAACTCCTCGCACGCGTTACCACTACGCCGTGAGAGATAAACTCGGCAAACTTCCTGATAAGCATAACTTGGAGATAGAAATTTGCATGCCTCTCTTCGTTGAAACGATACGATTACGAGGACGCGCGGTGTGTATAGTAGTAATAGTAATAGTAGTAGTAGTAGTAGTAGTAATAGTAATAGTAGTATATCGACGGCAAATCCTAAACTCCGTTACTCCACCCCCCGCTCCTCCTTCTCTACTCTGTTAACGCTACTGGCTTATCTATGCAACCGAATTAACTGAAATCCGAGAAACAGCAGCGTTACGACGTTGTCCTATTGTAATACCGTATCAACGCGCGTTTCCTTTCCCCTCCTCGTTTATCGTTCTTAGTTCGAGAGTAATAATAAAGAACAAAAAAAAAAAAGAAAAAAAAAGAAAGAAAAAGGAAAGAAAGAAGGAAAAGAAAAATGGAGATAACCGTTTCTCAAGCGACGTACGCTTGAAAATTTTTTTTTTCCCCCCCCGAGCAACTCTCTCTCTCTTTACCCTACTTTCGGGAATAACGTTTCTCGTTGTTTCGTTTCCTCCTTCCTACCCATTTTTATCGAGATAAACCAATGAAATTGTAAGCTCCCGTTATCGGGTCATTTCTTACCGAGCCGTGTTTTCCTGCTAAACGAACGAAAATCCTTTTCCTCCTCCTCCTCCTCCTCCTACTCCTCCTCTCTTGACAAAGATCTACCCTTTGCTCTACTACCATTTCAGAGAGAGAGAGAGAGAGAGAGAGAGAGAGAAAGAGAGGGAGAAATATCTTTCACGTAGGACGACAAAATTGGATAGTATCTTTCCTTCTATACTCTTTCCTTTCCTTTCCTTTTCTCTCTCTCTCTCTCTCTTTCTCTCTCTTTCTTTATCGATTAGGATCTCGGTGGAAGATATCATCTTTCTCTTTCTCTTATCTCTCCCTTTCTCTCCTTGAGAAACGACAGAATCGTCCGAAAGGAAATACGAAAACCTCCGACCTCGGTGTGTTCCCCTATCGAAGTGGAAAACTAGGATACAATTGAATAATATGCGAATTGTATGGGGGAGGACACGTGAAAATAGGAAAGAACGGAAAGATAAAAAAATGAAAAGTACGACGTAAAGAAATTCGACCGACCGCGAGTACACGACCCGTAATTGAATTTGAAGAACTCAAAACTTCTTACGGACTATCGGATAAATTTTCGATGTAATATGCATTCCTATTTTTACTTTTTTATTTTTATTTTATTTTTTTTTTTTCTATTTTTGATCCATTATACGCGCGAACAACCGGATTTAACGTTTGTCTTTTTTTTTGGAATTAACGAGAGAGAGAGAGAGAGGTCGGCCTCTAACTATTACTCTCCACCCGTCCGTCTATTTTTTAATTACAGCCTATAATCCTCGACGAGAGGCGGGGAATTTGCGCTTACTCGAGCGTAACCCCACCACCCACATCCCAGCCCACCCCCACCCACCCGTTTGAGAAGGATATTTATACGAGAACAGAGAACACGAGGTAAAGCTGGATTTTCAACGGCGAGTCGTTTACATTCGTGTGTGTGTGTGTGTGCGCACGCGCGCGGGTAGTTTTTTTTTTTTCATCTTTGATCCGAGGTTCGTTATGAGATAAATTAAAGCTCTTCGTTCCATTGTTCCGGTCCGTTCTACATTTTCCTAGAAAGGAAATTAAACTTTCTTCCCGCGCCCCTCCCTCCCCGCACCCTTTACGTTTATTTTTATTTGCAACCGTAAAGAAGAGTGTACCGCACACGTTCTCGAGACATTGTTTCTACCCTTTTAACGAGGATTATTCCATGTACGAAGTTATGTAAGCGTCAGGGTTATCGTCGCCGGACGTCCGCAGCTCGAGGTGTTTAAATTACGAGGATGATCGTAAATCACTTTGTCCGAGATCGATGACGGCGTTCCTAGAGCTAGAGGAGTGAGAC